>BJCM01100359.1:0-21774 GCA_018326385.1 Flaveria bidentis
GCACTCTTTACATCTAGTTGATAAACTTTGATCTTCATGTAAGATGCATAGGCTAGGAAGATACGGATTTCTTCCATTCTAGCCACAGGTGCAAACACTTCATTGTAATCAATACCCTCGACTTGTCGAAATCCTTGAACTACAAGTCTAGCCTTGTTTCGTATTATGACTCCTTGGTCATCTTTCTTGCATTTCAAGACCCATTTGGTACCAATGACCTTAGCACCTTTAGGTCTATCCACCAGTGTCCATACGCCTAACTTCTTGAATTGAAGAAGTTCTTCTTGCATGGCACTCACCCATGTCTCATCATTTAGGGCTTCACTAACATATTTTGGCTCAAATTGATACACAAAACATCGATACACACCCTCGTGAAGATATCCCTTTTCCGTTATTGAGGCATAATCAGCTGAGTATAGTTGATTTCTTGTCTGTACTCCTGAGCGAACATCTCCAATGACATTATCCAGAGGATGATAAACATTTAGTCAAGATCTAGGAGTGGTGGGAACAACTACCTCATTATCCAAATTGTGAACACCAGGTTCAGTATCTGAGGTAGTGGGAGTGTGAGGTTTCGAAGTGTTAGAGGCATCAATGTCTGATGCTTGTGTACTTGCAGTAGTAGGAACCGATTCCTCTTGATCCACCTGATCATTTTCCACGTCTTCATCATCAGAGGAGGAGTCACTTACCTCAAGTGCTCCCCCTAAAGGACTAGAAGACTCAGCTTCAGACGCTGAGGTCGTCAAGTCTAGTGATGGTGTATTTAGTACTTCATACATCATTCTGGTTGATAACTCATCCTCAAGAGGGGAGAGAGGGATGTTGAAGGACTTAAAGAATCCATCATAGTCGTAAAAGAAAAAGGGTCCTTTTCCAGCAAGGGGGTGGTGTATCTCTGTACATCAACGTTGCACCACACTTCTACTAGACCCGTTGAGTTGTTGTACCCTCTCTTATTCGGTATGTTGTATCCTAAGAAAATTCCTTCTCCAGCCTTCTCGCTGAACTTCCCTAGTTGAGTTTTCTTCAGCAGTGTACATGGTGCGCCAAATGGCTCGAGGTACTCCAGATTTGTTTTATGTCGTTAGAACAGCTCATAGCACGTTTTACCGTGACGTTTGACCACTAGGACTCGATTGAGAGTATAACATGCATTAGCTACTGCCTCGTTCCAAAATTGGATAGGAAGTTTCGAGTCTGCGAGCATTGTCTGGGCTTTCTCTATCAAGCTTCGATTCTTTCTCTCAGAAACCCCGTTCATTTGAGGAGTGTAGGCAGATGTGAACTGGTGCACAATTCCCTTTTCTTTGCAGAATTCCTCCATCCATTGGTTCTTGAACTTGGTGTCGTTGTCTGAGTGAACTTGTCTCACCTTTAGCTTGTAGAGTGACTCCAGTGTAGTTACCAGCTCTTTGAATGATTCAAATGTTTCTGATTTGAATTTCAGAAACATCACCCACGAAAACCTTGAGTAGTCATTCGTAACTACATAGCAGTACAAATCGCCGGCAATGCTCTTTGTACTAACTGGGCTAAACAGATCCATGTGAAGAAGCTCAAGAGGTAGGTCAATTGAGTGAACTTTCTTTTCCTTATGAGACTTCTTTGTCTGTTTGCCTTTCTTACATGCGACACAAAAATCTAGTAATTGGAAGTTCTTGACATTTACTCCACGCACTAGATCATTTTAGATCAAGTGATTCATCTTTCGTGGATTAATGTCTCCCATTCTTCTATGCCAGGAGATGGAGTCTTTCTCTGTTGCCTTTGGCAAGAAGCATTGTACTTGGTGATCGGTTGTGGAGGCCTTTGATAGGTCCAATACATATAAATCATTATATCTTGAATCTGACATTAAGACTTGATCCTCTGGTATCACATACTCCTTCTTTAACACATAGCACTTCTTGTTGTCAAAGACTACCTTGAATCCTTTGTCACAAATCTGGGATACAGAAAGTAATTATTTTAAAGTTTTTGAACATAGTTTACTTTATCAAATTTCACTTTTTGGTTTCCCACTTCCCCTTGTGCAGTGATATAACCACCTTTATTTCCATCAAATAAAATGTGTCCTCCTTTAATTTGTTTAACATTTGACAAGAGAGATAGGTTTCCAGTCATGTGCCTTGATGCCCCACTATCAACGATCCGGGTATTTGTAGACACACTGTAGTGGACACCCTACACATTTAAAGGAAATGATTATTTTAGGTTAGGGACCCAAGCCTTAACTGGCTTGGGTGACCCAGAGGCATTACACATCATGAATTCTACCCACTATCCATTTGAGGGAGAGGGCGAATCATTCTTCTTCTTATGCTTATTTTCAGACATTGGACTTGATTTTTCTTTCCATAAGCCAGTTTTGTGTAAGGCCTGTTTATGATAAACAAACGACTGGCTTATGGTTTGGACTTTATGTTCACTAATTCTTCTTGGTGGAGTGATAGAAATCCTTTTAGAAGAACTTGGTTTAGTGTCATGAAGTTAAATTTTCTTTCTTGGTGTCTGATAATAAGGACGGTTCGAAGCAATGTGTCCATACTCTCTAAAATTGTAGCATGATCTACTTTCGACATGTTGGTGGAACTATTTCTGTGGGGAAGAGTATGACACTGGTGTGACTTTAGTCTGTTTGGGTATTGACGCTTCTTGTTTAAATGTTTTAGCTTCTTTAACAAAATTCATTGTTTGATCATTTTTAACATCTTTACCCTTTTGTTTATTTGGACTAAGACATGGTGCACGTGATTGGTTAACTTGTTTGGTCTTTTGGGGTTCAGAATTAGACATGTTTGAACCTAACTTCACCTTAACCTTTTCAAATTGTTCATCCAAATTAACAATAGGCATTTTACCTTTAGATTTAAAATGGCCTCTTCTGTTTAGTGACAGATTCTAGCAATTTACTTGTGGAATTTGGATCACTAACTAGAGGAGTGGACACCATATGATCCTTGATTGGGTTGTTATTAATTGGTTTACATTTAGCATTAAACAAGGTCTCATGTGGTGGTGGAACCACTTTGTAACCCAAACCCTCCCCGTTGTTGCGTTCTTTCACTAAGTGCTGGATTATGTGAGAAGAACTGGTCCAACTGTGTAGTTTTTGTCTTAATGAATTTACTTCAACTTCCAAAACTGCTTTTTGTTTCTTAGTTTCTTCTAGGGAGTTCAAATAGAACTTTATGTCATTTGCTTGGTTAAAAGCAACAATTTCGGTTTCCCTTAGCTGTTTATTTAACAGTTCTACTTTCTCTTTATAACTGTGCTCATTTTGTTTTAAAATCCGGTTTGCTTCTATGCACAGTTGTAAGTCATTTCTAAGCTATCATTGTGATCTAATAACCTAGCAAATTTTGAGTCTATTCTCTCTCTAAATTTATTACATTCATTACAGGCATGACTATCAAAAAGTTGGTCTTTGGTACTTACCTGAGAAGATTCTGTTGAATCAACCATCATAGTAGAGTTTGATTGTTCGGGTGCTGGTGATTCTGAACATGTTGTTCTGAGACCTTCTTCATTCAGCTGATCGACCACATTTGCAGTTTCTTAATTATTAGACATCACTAGTTCCACTGCAATTTCTCCTTCGCTTGCAGGGTCGTCATCCAAACCCTCAACACAAGCAATGTTGGATTCTCCTGGAGATACAAACCGAAAGGTCCAATCTTGCCCTTCGTCGTCTTGTGCAGTCAAGGCCTTTGTGTTCTTGTTTGACGAGGTAGCACCATTTGTGGATTTTTCTTGACGATTGAAGGTGGAGAATGGATTACCATTACCTGTCTTCTTGGGCTTAACACATTTACGCTTGAAGTGCCCCTTCTCTCCACAGTTAAAACATGTGACTTTGGTTTTATCGAACCCAAAGGTAGTGTCTTTGGTGGCTATCAAGTTCTGTCCCGTCTTTTTCACAAACTTCTTTGCCCTCCGGACAACACTATCCAACACCCACATGATATCCATTCTTTCGAGTTCAGTTTCATCTACCTGCTCGTAGTCTTCATCGGCGAGATGGTAGTTTCCAATCTTCCCTGCAACTAGACCATCATAGGAGTGAAATACAACTGCTAGGAGATCCATATTGCTCCTTTGCCACCTCTACAGTAACATTACCGAGATTCTCGGTCTTCAATTTCGTAGCATTTGCTTCAGGTGCTATATATTGGGTGCAAGATGACCCTAACGTGTCAGATCCTGAAGTAGTGGCTTGAGATGGAGCAGCTGAACTAGACATGAATACCATTTGAAGTGGTGCTCCTGAACTTTTTGGAGTGGGTGATGAGTTACAAAGTGATGGGTTCTGATCATATGATCCTTTTTGAGACTTGTACTTCATCCTTAACTCTTCCTCTCTCAGCTTCAGAATGAAATCATTAATATCCAACTTTGCCAGCATATCATTCTGTCTTAGATTTGACACAAACGAAACCCACTTCTCTAGCAATCCATCTGCAAAACTCGATACCTTGTCTTCCATGGATGTGGTTACTCCATGAGTGTGCAACTCACTCATCAAGTGGTAGAAACGGTCGATGATGTCATCCAGGCTCTCTTTTCTTATCGAAGAGAAGTTATCAAACTCCTTCGTCAAAGCCTTTGCCTTTAATGCTTTCAACGTTGCATTCCCTTCATACCGTTTTTCCAGAGCCTCCGATAACTTCTTGGCTTGTTTGTTCTCAGAAAACTGATGGAATATATCCTTAGGAATTGACTGAGTCAATAAAGCATACACTTTCTTCTCTGCATTATACTTCACCTTCTGGCTATCAGTCATGCCACCCAAGGTAAGTTTAACTCCATCAGCACCAACCGGCATGTTATAACCCATCTCAATTGATTCCCACAGATTGGGATCAACTCCATTTAGGTATATCTCGAACATTTGCTTCCATTGTGGTTAATCATCTAACGTTATGAGCTTTGGAGGTTTATTGTGATTCCCAATTTCATTCTCTAGAAGCAACAGATTTTGGATCCGTGAATCCCTACCAACAGTAAACACTGAGTACTGATCTTCCATTTTTTATTAACTTTGAATTTCAAAATGAAAATTATTCACTCGTGCGAATGAAGGGGTCCGAATGGATCAATCATGCGATTGAACAAATGCGGTTGAGCCAATCGTTCGATTTGACAAATGCGGATGTACACTAGTGCGATTGAGCAGATGCGGATGAACAATGCGAATGAGATTGTTCAGTTGTACGAATGGATGGGCGACTGAGTTCAATCATGCGTATGAGAGGTGCGAGTGAGTTCAGTCGTGCGTTTGAGTCAATCGTGCGACTGAAGGCTGTTGGTTTTGAAAATTCAAGGGTTTTTAGTACTTTGACACAAAAATACAATTTTTCACAAACCCTAATCTGCCGTAAGCCAGAAAACGTGAACTTTTGGATCTGGAGACATCGAAAACAATGTTTTACTCAAAAAGATGGTGTTTTTGAATGAAAAACGTGATTTTTTACACCACACGATCGAATCACACGCAAAATCAAGAGCCAAGGCTCTAATACCACTTGTTAGGACCGTTTTCGTATGAAGTACTAACTGAATCTACACGTATACCAACTCAAATAGTGCGGAATCCTATTTGATTGGCCATCCAATCAGGGAGAACACAGTTCAGATCAATCTAATGATTAATGAAACATTACGAATGATTAGAGAACGATCAACTGTGATCTATGAACTTGGAACAGGTTTTCTTGAGTCTCTGGACGACTTGGGTACAATTATGTTCGTAGGTAATCTAATTGTTACGTTTTTCCACGAATTAGGTGGTATTTATAGGTTAGGGTCTTTCAATCGTACGACCGAACCATTAGCATGGTTCAATCGTGCGACTGGATCATACGATTGATCCATACGCATGACTAAAGGTTCAGTCGTGCGATTGAGCCAATCTTATGTCTCAATTATGTGATTGATCTAGTCTCCTGGTTCAGTCGTGCGAGTAGTCCATTAGCATAAAGTATTCATGCGTATGGTCCATTCGCATGAGAACTTCACATGATTAAGTTTGAACATGTTTCTCAATCATTATTGACTAAGAATTATGTATAACAACCACAAACCTATATATTTAATTCACTATTAGTTATTACACAATAAACAATGAAATATTAAACATTATAAACATCAACCACACTTTGTATTTCATTCACAACCATTCAATTACATATATGTAAGACATGATAGACATATTACATTAAGTTCCTAAACTAGGTACACATGTATCAACATCCAGCATTGCATGTGTTCAGTTATGGGACTCAGACTTTGATGATATTTAAAAATCATAAGTAAGTATTCAAGATTTTTTATTTGAAAATCCTTTTGATTTAGGCACGATGTTCTAGAATATGAATTGAGAATTATGTGTGCATTGATTGTAATTAAAGTATAAGAATAATCATGTAAGTCATATCATATAGAGCCCTGTCTAACCATATAAGATACATGAGAAGACTCACGTGTGAGCTACTTAGCTATAGTCTGGATCATTCCATTTCTAATAATCTAATACTTTATAACCAAAGCTCTGATACCACTCCATCACACCCTAGCTAAAGCAAAAATACCAAGTCATGATGAAATTGAATCATAACACAAGGATAAAAAGTACTAAAAAGAAACTACTTATTAAAATCGAATAGTTGTTTACATCCATTTTTAATGACAAACATACCACACAAGTAAATAAGTATTCATTTTATTCAAATTCTAATTAGGTCCAACTAAAACTTATCCTTGAAACCTAGCGTTATCAAAGAAATGAAGTTAGTTTCCATTACCTAAAAGCTTGATAAAATATGTCAACTAAAAAGTTGATCAGAACATAGACTTATAAGTATACATATAGTAGATAACAATGTATAAACCAACAAAAATATTTTCAAATACAAGTAAATAAACTATTATAGTTAATAACCACATACAAACCAATAAACAATTTTCCAAATACAAGTAAAAAGCAGTTATAGTTAATAATCATGTACAAACCAATAAACAATTTTCCAAATACAAGTAACTAAACTATTATACATGAGTCCACAACCAACCCTAGTGATCGAATGCCTCCCCTCTAACCCCTGACACAAGAGGCCAGACTAATATAATGTTTGTCTAGTATGCAGTTTCTGAACATCCGGCTCCTTGCAAGTCAAAACGAATACTTGACTCAAAGGACGCTCGGTATTGATTGACATGCATCAACCCAAGTACCGAATAGGCTTGTTAAGCCAATAGATCTATCTATGTACTTCTGTGGCTTCCCTGAAGTTACTTATTGTGTAGATTTTAGAAAAATAAAGGGAATTTTTGGTAAAAGTGTCACAGAATATAACAACATGTATAATCAACTTAATTTACTAGTATATAAAAGTTGTCATTGAGTTTATAGAAGACTAGTTTTGACTTTAGGTTTGGATTTCCAGTTGGATATAGAGAGAATGTTTCCACCCTAAAATTCAAAGCAAAAGGGGCTATGAACTCACCTTGTAAAGTAGGTGGGGTTGATCTTGCAACTTTTAGTAACTTGGACTAAAGATTTCCCTAAATAAATTTATTTAGTTAGTTTATTGTATTTGTCGTTAGTTGAGGGTTGTTATGCAACAGTTCAAGAATGGTTTCCATATACTAGATATATATCATCCAAAGTAGCACATTCAACAAAAAGATTCCCAAAAAAGAGTTGATGGACTTTCATCACTTAAGTACCCCGTCTTTCATTAGCTCTTTTGCTTGCCATATAACTACATACCAAATGATACGATTGTATATGTATACTAGACCAAGTCAAAGGTGTATTTTCTATGTCTATAAAGTATAGGGAATAAGTGTAAATATAAACCTAGCAAGTATGGGAATGAACAAGTTGTATTGTATAGGGTTATAATTGACAATATAAAGAGATTCAAAGTTGATAGATAATCATAAGAATCATTAAAAATTGTATTTTTATTGCTTAACATATATTTATATTGACTATTTTATAATAAATTACATTGCTTTACATTATATTTATGAAAATATTGAAAATTTGCAAAATTTAGGGTTTTGACAGCTTTGGGCAGATTCACACATTAAATTTGGGTGAGCCGTTTGATGAGTAAAATCAATATAGGAGACATTTTTATATGGTTAGAAAGATAAGACTTTAAATTTAATTTTGAAAAAAAATCATCAAAAAAGGATTTGTTACGAGGGAGATATGGTTGTCCGAAGTCGGGCCTATGAATCTGTTAAAATCCAAAAATTTAAGTTTGATGTGATTAAGTAAAGTTTTAATGATTTAATATTTATTTGATGTTTTGATCCCACTTAATTCTATGATTACTACATAAACATGTTATAAAATCATAGATGCAAGTTAGTTTTGTTTGAATTTTGATAAAACAAAATTGGAAAGTTATGAACACAAAAGAACACTAAAACTTACTAAATAGGAAAAAATTCTTGAATCTTCAATAGAGGTGATATGAGTTGATATTTGATTATATATAAGCTCTAGATTTAAAGTTTGGTGTTAAAAATATTAAGAATAAGACCTTCTATTTATAGTTAACAATTTTGGGTTTTGGGTTTCAATTAGGATAGACTTTTCTTAATATTTTTACTAAAAGATTTATATATATTTTAGTATTATAGAGTTAGAATAAGTTTGATTTATTATTTGTTAGATTTAGTATAATTACTAGTTAATTTTTTTAGTTTCTTAGATATATATCACTTAAATGATTAAAATAGTAAAATAATATATATAATAATATAATTATACATGCATATATATATATATATATATATGTATATTTTTATTATTATGAGATTTTATTTAATTAATTAAATCTTTATTCTTTTTAACAAAAGTTACATATGTAACCCTAAGTTACACATATGTAAACTTTTGCCCTTATAGTTATATATGTTTCACTTATGTTATAATTTAGTATTGTTTTAAAATTTTGTTAATATTAGGGCATTTCCAAGTTACTATTTATAGCAAGCACTAGTGTTTACATATGTGTTATCATAGAATCATACTAACATTTAATAGTTTCATTATGAATCATAACGCATAGAACATGAGATAGTTTTCATAAATAGGTTATTGAATTCAGTGAATGGTTACATTGAAGTACTAGAATCATCAAAGAGTAAAGCATGAAAAATCAAGGATATTACAACGACGATTGTGTATTTTGATTTCATCTGACTTAAATGTCGTGACGAGTTATTGGTGATTGGTGATGGCGATGGTTGTTGGAAGTAGGCGGTGATGAAAAGTGTAGATGAAGTTCAACGGTGGCCGTTGCTGGGGAGAACTAGTGGTGACCGCCAGTGTGGAGCAACATGAGAGAGAAAATGGAGGGTAGGTGGGTGGGTGGTTTGGGTTCTATGTTTAGTTAAGTACACATATGGTCTCTAAATTAAAACAATTACATAAATTGTCCCCTAAGGGGTATTGTATCCTTTTTGATTGGATTTAATAGAAAATTTAATATGAATTCACATTAGTCCTCAGACTTGTTACAAAATTCAAATAACAAATCCCAAACTTGTTACCTAAAAAAGGTTAGTATCAAAACTAAAAAACGCTAAACCATAGAGACTATTTTTGTAATAACTCTAAGAGTTTAGATGGGCTTTTTGTTGGTTGAAGAGGATTCACCATATATATAATATGTTTTGTGGTTGTTTCTGTTAGTAAGTTTCAAATTGAGATCACAAATCTTCCATAATTGAGTAGTAACTCATTTGTGAGAAATAAGTATCGTATTATAAAGGTTAGAGAAAACACCATTTATCTTTCATATATATTTCTGTACATTTTTTCACTTGTTCATAAAGATATTATAGTTCACAAGAGGTCCATATTTTCTTCAAAGGTATTTATATCATCAATTTTTTTTCATAAATATACGAGTGTAGACCTTCATATATTTATTTCTCAATAATAGCTTTAATACCAAGGTTACATTTTTTTTACCAAAGGTCAATGTTACTACTAAAATTCAAGTTTACTATTGAGTCTAAATATTGACAACAAAGTATAGTTCTTACCAAGGTAGGTTAATAGTAAGTGCTTACCACAACTAGTGTTAACTATGAAGTATCTAATTAGTTTTAAGTTGTCATTAACATGTGTTAAGTCGTCATCAACATGTGCTTCAGGTTAAAGATTCTTAAGGTTAACAATGAAATTTACAAAATCCTATCTTTCTATTAGTCTTTGTATATCTATATGCAATTATAAGTATAACTATAGTATAGTTTGCAGGATCGGTTTTTATCACTTAACACTTGGGTTTCTCTCAACTCACTTATACTTACACCCGGATCAGATGAAGCAGAGTCTATTCTAAGAGTTGATAATAATATAATAAGTAGCAAACAAAACAAAGAGATAATTTTAAAGGTACTTGCATATATTACTTATAAACTCAAAGTATTACAAGACTCTTACAATCATCTTACATGAGTTACAATGAGAAACTATATATACTAATACCTACAGCCGGATATTCTTTGATACAAGCTGGGAACCTATGACTAAAGTATATACTACAATGCTAAAGTTAACGTATCTTAGATAAAGTATTGTCTAAGATATGGTAGTCATGACATGTCCATGACTTGCCTTTTGTCACCAACTAAGGTTGGTAACTGTACTAACTAATAAAGGTTAACAGTGGAATAAATTATGGTCAACTACATGGCTTTTGAGAAAATGCCATGCAGTATCTCAAAGGTCTATAGCAGAGTGTTAGAGACACCATACTAATGTCCACTAGTTCATAGTAGTGTCTTCCGATGGGTAGTTGGCTTCGGAAGAACAAGTTCTTCTGAAGCCACTTATACTTCGGAAGAGGCTACTTCTTCCAATGCTTGAGGACTTCTTCTTTTCTTCATACTTTGGAAGTTCACTTATGATCTTTTCTTCTTAGACTTGATATTCGGAAGTGAGCACTTTGTCTTTGGAAGTAGAGTTTGTCTTCACAAGTTGATCTTGCACTTTGTCCTCGGAAGAACTTTATTTCATTCGGAAGTTTCACACTTGGCATCGGAAGTCTTTTATTAGATGTACAAAAATAGTCTAAGTGATTTGGTTTTGGTTGCACCAGCCTTCTTCTTGATCCAACAAACTCCCCCTAGGCTGATGCTACCAAAACCTCACTTGTTTCTGCTTCTCAAAACTTTCAACACTAGGGAAAGTAGATATTTATCTATTTCTTTGTTCTTCCCAGAAGTAGTACTGAGAAGATTGGACAAATCATTAGTTGACATGAGATCCAGTCTGTCACTCTAAATGATATGCACCCTCTGTTGGGTCGCTCTAAAAAGAGTTAGTTGACGGGAGCTATAGTCATACTCCCATCTAACTATTGGTTCCAATTTAGGTCCTTCCACCATCAGTAGAAAGGCTTTTCCTTTGGTGGTTGACATTTCCTTGTGTTCCTCCTCTCTCAGTTTCAACTCCTCTTCAATCTTTGCTTTTTCGGTTAGCTCAGCAAGATGAAGGCTGCTAAGATGACTTCTGATGTGATCAACAGTTTTGGAGTTAGAGGAATTAGAGAATGGTTTTTCTGCTATCTCAACAATGTCAAATCTGCTAGAGTGTAGACGAGAGGAGGCATTCAGCCTGTTGCTTTCTCCATTCACTCTCTCTACAACAAAGTTGTGAAAGGCTTCATCTAACCTCCACTGGATAATTTTCTTTCTAGGCACGAGGGGCTGACTAGGAATCTTGTCCCCTTTCTTTGTATCCAGTAGAGTCACTAGATTTCTTCTCAGTTTCTTCTCTTCATCATTCAAGAAGTCAAAGTTGAGACCAAGAAGTCTAGCAGCATGGTCCAGTCTTCCTCTAGGCAGATCAATAAATTGATCTCTTATGAGGGAACATGAAGATTTATCAACATAATTCAGTTTGACAGAGTCTTCCTCACAGGAGATGTCGCTCAGGGTTGTGCAGTTGGTGAGCTTTGTCTTGATTGCCTTGAACTCTTCTGAGGAGAGATGATTGGAAGGCTGAGGGGATGGTTGTGGTATAGTGGTTCTGGAGAGTGTTTTGGGTTGAAGGATGGGTAGTTTAGGTGGTTGAGGTGAGGAGGTAGGTATGGATAATGGTGTGGGTTCATGTGTGTTGGCTTCAGTTTTGATGGTGATGGAGAGGGAATTGGTTTAGGTTGGGGTTGAGTGGTTGGCTTGAAGATCATCCCCTGTACCCTTCTATACATCTCTTTTCTTTTTTTTCATACAAATGTCAGCCTTGATGCCGCTGACAATTCGTTGAAGTGTATTTTCAGACATAGGTCCCACCTACCTACCAAAGAAGCCGTGAGCCCTAAGATAGTCTTTCATCCAGGCTTTCTCACCTATCTTCTTGGTTGTAGTGACCCCAACTTCTTCTTCTTTCTTATTCTTCTCCCTCAACTTTTCTCTTGCAGTTCTCTTTCTTTCCTTCTCCAGTTGATCCTGCTCTTTGTTGAAGAGCCATATGATCATATCATTATCATGTGGATATAGTTCTTGAAGAGAGAAACCTTTGGAGGTTAGGAAATATATCCTTTCCCTCCGGAACTGCAGATTAGCTTCCCTCTTTTCTCTTTCTCTTACCTCCTCCAAGGCCAACCGTGTTGCTTCCTCCTTTTGTTCAATCTGCAGCCTGGTTGCCTTTTCTAGCTCTACTAACTCCTCTAATGGTAGCTGGAGTATGTCTTCATTGGAAGCTCCAAGCTTGATGAGCTTGTCAATAATGTCTACCCTTTTTTTGTTGTTGACTACCTCCTGGTTGGCTGCAGCTGCTTTGGAACTGGCAGCTAACAATTTCCTAGTTTGAAGTCTACCTTTTCTTTTAAGCTTTTCAATCCTCTCCTTCTTCTGAAGCTCTTCCACAGTCATTTTCTTCTTCCCTTTATCATCTTTGGAAGTGCTTGACTTTAGTGGTTCTTGGATGGAGGGTTCAGACTGAGATAGAGGTAGTGAAGGTGTCTGAGCTAGGGGTCGCTTGAGAAAGTCTTTACTATTCACCTTAGATGCTAGCTCTAGAAATGCATTTGTGATGATTAGATCCTCAGATAAGGAGAACAATCCTTCCATAGCTTCCATCTTAGATTCGGAAGACTCAACTTTTTCTTCTGAGGCTTTGCCTTCAACTTTGGAAGTTTGAGGGAGTGCAGTATCTGTCCCACTATTTTAGTTCCTGGTCCATCAATCCTCATTTCCCCTCCGAAGTGAATCTCAGGTTCCATTTGGGCTTTAGGTCGACCAACTTCTTCCGCAGTG
Organism: Flaveria bidentis; assembly: GCA_018326385.1. NCBI lineage: Eukaryota > Viridiplantae > Streptophyta > Magnoliopsida > Asterales > Asteraceae > Flaveria > Flaveria bidentis. Next base: position 13,303 of record BJCM01100359.1, read on the forward strand.
GTAGAAGGTGCACTTAACCTCTGAACCTCTTCAGTTCCAAAGTACATCATAGCCGCTGTAATGAGATACTTAAATCTCCGTTCATCAAAAGCTTTGGTGAACAAGTCAGCATATTGTTCATTTGAGTCAACTTTGATTAGTTTAATTAGATTATTCTCATAAATATCTCTAATGAAATGATACTTGATATCAATATGCTTTGTCTTGGAGTGCTTCACAGGATTTTCAGTGATGGAGATAGCACTGTTGTTATCAATGTGGATAGAAGTGCTATTGAAATTGTATCCGTAGTCTATCATTTGGTTTTAATCCATAGCAGCTGACCACAACAACTCGCAGCAGTAATGTATTCTACTTCAGCAGTTGATGTAGAGACACATGATTGCTTCTTGTATTGCCATGAGATGATCCTTGCCCCAAGAAATTGACATCCACCTGATGTTGATTTCTTGTTGATGTTGAAGCCACCATAGTCACTGTCAGAGTAGCCACAAAGATTGAAATTGTTGTTCATGAGATACTAGAGACCTAATTTAGTTGCTCCCTTGAGGCATCTGAGGATTCTCTTAGCAGCAACTAGGTGAGACACCTTTGGAGCAGCTTGATATCTTGCACAAATGTAGGTTGCAAACATGATATCAGGTCTACTTGCTGTGAGATACATCAGAGAACCAACAATTGCCCTATATTGATGTTGATCAGTATCCTCCCCCTCAGAACCAGGACATAGATTATGGTTTATGGGTATGGGTGTCTTGGCCGAATTACAATCTTTCATGTCAAATCTTTCTAAGATGTCATTGACATATTTAGATTGATTGATGAAAAACCCTTCCTTCATTTGCTTTACCTGAATTCCAAGGAAAAAGTCCATTTTTCCCATGGAACTCATCTCTACCTATTTCTTCATGATGCTCTCAAAGTCTTTACACATTTGGTCATTTGAGGAACCAAATATGATGTCATCAACATAAACTTGAATGAGCTGAATGTCCTTTCCAGACTTCCTTATGAAAAGAGTCTTATCAATGGTACCTCTAGTGTAACCATTCTTCAAGAGAAACTAGGACAAAGTCTCATACCACAACCTAGATGCTTGGTGCAGCCCATATAGAGCTTTATCCAATTTGCACACATAGTTGGGAAGCTGTGGGTCTTCAAATCCTGGAGGCTGGCACATATAGACTTACCTATCTATATCCCCATATAGAAAGGCACACTTGACATCAAGCTGGTAGACAATGAATTTCTTGGATGCAGCATAGGCAAGGAAGATCCTAACTACCTCAAGTAGAGCAACAGGTGCAAAGACATCAGTATAATCAATTCATTCCTCTTGAGTGTATCCTTGTACCACAAGTCTTGCTTTGTTCTTGATGATCAAGTCTCTATCATCTCTCTTGTTTCTAAAAACCCATTTTGTGCCTATAGGTACTTGGCTATATGGTAGCGAACATAGGTTCCAAACCTTTTGTCTTTGAATTGAAGCAACTCCTCTTGCATCGATTCGACCCAACTACTATCTTTCAAGGCATCTTCTACCTTCTTAGGTTCCATCTGAGACAGGAAGCATGAGTACAAGCAGACATTCCCATGATGAGTCTGTCCTCTTGTTTTAACACCTTCAGAAACATCCCCTATGATGTTCTTAGCTGGATGAGTGTTGTGGTTTCTAAGTCGAGGAATTACCTCTAGTTGCAAAGAAAGATCCAGATTGGACATATTTGCTTAAGAGCATGAACACTTTGTCCAGCTGTTGTTTCACACTCATTCAATGAGAACTGATTGAATGAATGAGAAACATCATCATTTGTTGGTTGTGAAGTATCATTAATAGTTGCTTGTTCCTGTAAGATGCTACTTCCATCAGCTTGGTGTTGTCCAGGGTCACCTAATGAAATTTGAGAGTCAACAGGTGAATCACTAGTTGAAGCTCCACTATCCCTTGAGATAGTTATACTGTCAGATCTGCCAATAGTGGAAGCTTGATTTTTTGTAGCTCTTGGAAAACTTGAAATAGGTTTAGGTAACTCAAATAGTTGGTTATCTTCAGAATTGCTTTGAGTACCTGTTCCAGCTGAACCATTCTCACAAGATGGTTTAGAATAGTTTGGAAACAATTCTAAGTCAAAAATATGATCAAGGCCATTCCCCCTAACACAAGGAGTGTGCTCATTGACAACAATGTTGGATGATTCCTCAAATTTTTGATATTTGATGTTGTAAACTCTATAAGCTTTAGAGCTAGAGGAGTATCCAACAAAGATAGCATCATCCGACTTTTTAGCAAATTTTTCCAAATTTTCTTTTGTGTTAAGTATAGTACACCTGCAGCCAAAGGACCTTAGAAAGCCAATGAACGGTGGCCTCTTGTTCCATAGCTCATAAGGGGTTTTTCCATGTGCCTTTACTACAAGAACCCTGTTCTGCACATAGCATGCAGTGCTGACAGCCTCTACCCAGAATGTTAGAGGCAGTTTGGAATCAGCTAACATAGTTCGAGCAGTCTCAATAAGTGTCATGTTCCTCCTCTCAGCAACACCATTTTGTTAAAGAGTTCTGGGAGCACTATATTGTCTGGCAATCCCTTTTGAGTTACAGAATGAGGTTCTTAAACTCAGTCCCTTGATCACTTCTAATTATCTTAACCTTGTGATCAATTTGATTTTCTATCTAACGAATAAATGATTTTAACGTTTCAGCAGTTTCATCTTTAGATCTTAAAAAGAATACACATGTAAATCTTGTAAAATCATCAATAATCACAAGGCAGTATGATTTCCTTCCAATGCTCATTATACATGTAGGACCAAATAGATCCATGTGCAATAAGTGTAATAGAGTGGTGATAGAGTTAACAGTTTTGGATTTGTGAGATGCATTGTGTTGCTTCCCTTTCAGGCATGCAACGCAGTTATCTTTGCAGAAAATTTCCTTTTTAAGCAAACCATGTACCAAGTTATTTTTAGCCAATTTATTCATTGTCTTAAAATTTACATGACACATTTGTTTATGCCATAGTATTCACTCATCACCGTCAGCTTTGGAAAGAAAGCATGTACTTCTCCTATTGGGGAAGCATTGTTCATATCAAGCTTGAACATATCCCCTTTCCTGGGAGATCTAAGAAGCACTAATTCCTAAGGAATTGTCATCCTGGGTTTGAGGATAATGCACTCATGTTCTGTGAAGAGCATCTGATGCTTTTGATCACAAAACTGAGACACACTTAAAAGATTGTGTTCAAGCTCATTAACAATGAACTTTGTCAACTTTTAACTTTCCGTTGGATACACTTCCTCTGCCAGAAATATATCCTCCGGCCTCACCTCCAAATTAGATAGGACCTCCATCATGATGTTGAAATTGTTGAAGGAGAGATTTGTTCCCTTTCATGTCCCTGGAGCATCCACTATCCACGATCCAAATATTGTTATTCTTGTCATATGGATGTCCCTGCACATAAGATGAGATGTTTAATTTTGATTAGAAACCCAAGCCTTGTTGGTCTTGGGTTCTTCCAATGATAGTGACAGAATTGAACCAAAGGTTAATCGTGGGGGTTCAATGGATGTCATTGAAGAAGACGTTTGGGCTACAACATCTTTCTTGATCTTCCAATCCATCTTTTGGTTGATCATGGAGGATGAGCCTTTTAAGGCTTTAGCAGCATAGCATTCTTCCAAAGCTTCGTTCTTTTCAGAAGAAGCCTTCATTACCCTTTCTTCAGAAGTAGTCTTCTTCTAGGATGGTTTCAAGGGAATTCTTTTGTTCTTTTGTTTTTTGACAACTTTAGCTTCCGAAGCCTTTTTCCCTTTGGAAGAAGGACTTTCTTCCGAAAGCAATCTTGCTTCGGAAACCATCTTTCCCTTTTTCATCACTTGAACCATTTGATAAGGTCCAAATGAGAAACCTTCCCTGACTTCTTCTCTTTTAACATTATTTGCATAATGTGTGCTAGCAGGATTGTAATAACAATTTTTGGCCATGTGGTTTTGCAGACCACACATTATGCATGCAATGTTAGTTTTCTGGGAACTTAAGGATTGTTGTTTCTTGTTCCTTTTCTATTCATCAGCAACCTTTCCCTTTAACTTCTGATCCTTTGGTAGCATAGAAGTGTTAGTACTACACCCCTTTCCTGAATCAGAGTTGCCTACCACCTGGAATCCAGCTGAGATGAATACACCCTTTTGTTTTGGGTCAATCATTAGCTTAGACTCAACCACTTTCTTGGCAGTTCTTCTTGGTGCTTTAGCTCTGCTTATTCTGGCTTTAAAGGTTAGGATTTTATCATCACCGGTAGGAATGGGTTGATTTACCTGTTCCTTCCCTTTGGTGGTCTTTATTATTGCATCATTCTTCAACTCAAGTGAAGATGGATCAGCAGATAGGACCTCTTGCTCTTCAGTACCACATCTAGGTTGTCTTATAGACTCATAAGAGTGTGGTGGAACAATTTCATTGGTCCCCAACCCTCCTTTGTTCTGATAAAAAATTTTGGAGTAGGAGGATGGTGCAATAATAGCTTGGAAGTTTTGCTCTGAAATAGCATACTTACTGGCTTGAGCCTCAGAAGTGACAAGCTGGGCTTGAGCCTCAGACCATTTGGATATTAAATCCTTTATTTGAGTCTTATAATTTGTGTGTTCATGATTTAATAAGGACACAGTTTTCTCTAACCCCTCAATTTTTCTTTGATAGTCAGATTCTGTCCTTTTAAAATCAAATTTTAAAAGATTTAGAGACTCAATATTGAATTTAATCTCCATATTGTAGCCCTGATAAAATTTAACCTTAGCAATACATGCAGGAGTACAGAGATGTTCATATACCTTATTGTCATCAGTTCATGCCTTAAGTGCTTGAGCAAGAGTCACATCCTGTACCATGAAGCTCCAGTCAACTTCTTGAGCCATGGCAGCTGTCTCTGTTGAATTTCCAGTGGGCTTTGGTGTAGAGGGATGTGTGGAGGCTTGTGAGGTTCCTGGATTTGACTTGGGAGCCTTACATTCCCTTGAAAAATGGCCAAGTTGGTTATAGTTGTAACATTTGGCCTTAGTTTTGTCAAACCCAAATTTGTTGTTGGTTGGATTCTGGGGAAATTGCCTTCTAGTTCTCTTAAAGAACTTCTTTGCTCTATAGGTTAAGAGAGCCATTTGTTGGACTATGTCCACATATTCCACATCATCTGGACTGAAGCGCTCTAGATCATCAAAGCAATACTGAAAATCACTAGAGTGTCCACTTCCTGAAACAAAGGCACATCTGTCCTGAAAAGAACCATGCTGAGCTTGTTGAGACCTTGAAGTCTCAGGAAATGTAATGTATGGTCCAGACGAACAGGATGGTTGCTGGGTGGGTGTATGTCAGGTACTGTTGAGGTTGTGTGGGTCCTGAGCCTTTAGTAACCATCAAGCATTACTAGCAGGAAGACTCAAGGGTCTGCTTGTCTGATGGCCTCTATTGCTTTCCATCTCCAGTCGGTATCCATTAAGGATGCCATAGAGTTCGGTCATAATGAGTGTGTTGAGATTTTATGCTCTCTTGATAGAGACACAATAGAACATCCACTCATTAGGAAGTGCACTCATAAAGTTTCTTGTGAGGTCTCTAAGTTTAGGAGTAATTCCCACAGACTGAAGGGAAAAAATGAGGTCCATGTACTTGAAGTATTGCTAGTTAAGAGGCTTTCTAGCAATATAGGTAAAGTTCTCAAACTGCTGCTTCAGTGAGTCCTTCTTGGAGTCATTAGAGCTGGAGTACATCTGAGCAAGTGCATCAAATAGTTCTTTAGCTGACTTGCAATGCTCAAACCCCATCATGATGGAGTTGGGTATTGCAGTCATGAGAATAGTCATTGCATTGCTGTCAATGTCCAGCTTCTTTCGGTCCTCATCATAGTAGTCTTCAATGACTTCCTCTATCATGGCATTGTTTCCACTAGGCGTTGCCACCTTGGGTTTATCGGGCCATTGACAATAGACTGCCACATCTTGTTTTCGTGATACCTGATGAAGCCTTCCATGCGTCTGCTCCATGACCTAAAGTTTTCAGGGGTGATGATGGGTGCTTTGGTCATCGTTCCCATCTCTACTTTAGGCTTGTTGAGGGCCATTGTGAGTGTGGTGTAAGGAGGAGTGAAAATAGGTTGATTAGGATGGCAAGATCTCACAATTAAGAGCCTAAGAAGCTCTGATACCAATTGCAGGATCGGTTTTTGTCACTCAACACTTGGTTTTCTCTCAAACTCACTTATACTTACACCCAGATCAGATGAAGTAGAGTCTATTATAAGATTTGATAATAATATAATAAGTAGCAAAGAACATAACAAGATAATTTTTAAGGTACTTGGATATATTACTTCTCAACTCAAAGTATTACAAGACTCTTACAAGCATCTTACATGACTTACAATGAGAAACTATATATATTACTACCTACAGCCGGATATACTTTGATACCAGCTAGGAACCTATGACTAAAGCATATACTACAATGCTAAAGTTAAGGTATCTTAGATAAAGTATTATCTAAGATATGGTAGTCATGACATGTCCATGACTTACCTTTTGTCAACCACTAAGGTTGGTAACTGTACTAACTAATTAAGGTAAATAGTGGAATAAGGTATGGTCAACTACATGGCTTTTGAGAAAACAGCATGCAGTATCTCATAGGTCTGCAACAAAGTTTCAGAGGCACCATACTTATATCCACTGGTTCATAGTAGTGTCTTTCGAATGGTAGTTGGCTTCGGCAGAACTTCTTCCGAAGCCACTTATACTTTGGAAGAGGCTATTTCTTCCAAGGCTTGAGGACTTCTTCTTTTCTTCATAATTTGGAAGTTCACTTCTAATCTTTTCTTCTCAGACTTGATCTTCGGAAGTGAACACTTTGTCTTCAGAAGTAGAGTTTGTCTTCGGAAGTTGATCTTGCACTTTGTCCTCGGAAGAACTCTATTTCCTTCGGAAGTTCCACACTTGGCTTTGGAAGTCTTTTATTAGATGTACCAAAATAGTCTAAGTGATTTGGTTTTGGTTGCACCAGCCTTCTTCTTGATCCAACATAGTTAGTTAGTAAGTGTAATAAATTGAGATAATTGATTGCCACAACTGTAGAGAAAATTATGGTTGGTTTAGCCTTTTAAGCATATTCTAATTAACAATTGAATTGTAACTTGGTTATTGTTTCATTGTTGAAATTATTAAATATATGAGAGGTTAGTTGTGAGACGTATTCTTATTGTTTTACTATTTTATTCTTTATTTAACCATATGAGGTTAATTAGATTAATTTTTTCTAATCTAATCAAGTGAGTTCGAACTATCCTGTTCAATCCTAATAAGAAGTAATAGTTCTTCTGGTTCTAGATTGGTGATCTAATTAATCATCAATCCAACTGTTATGCTACAAGTAATTTTCAAAAATTTCATCAATCAGACAATTAATAAGTCTTGAATGGAGAACAAATCAAATGTTAAAGCAACAGGCAAATCCACGGGATGACATGTGACAACTTTTCCATGTGAAATCATAATGAAAAACCTTTTGGTTTTGTATGGTAAAAACCTATGAAAAATATGTTAAGAATGAACCCTAAAATGTAATGACTACTATCGCTAATGATCAAGACACTATGTAAATGATTCATCTAGATATTTTGAGTAGTACCGTAAGTTAATTGATAGAGATGGAAAAACTTCAAGTATGTTGTTTGTGGCTCTTCTTAGTGATGTCTATCAAGGACTTTTTACATTACAAAAAATGTAGAAGACATTTGGGAAAGTCTTAAAACTAAGTGTGAGGATACTGATAGAACATAAGGCCAATTGGAGACCCAACCTCCGTCGGATGTCACAAGCACTAAGACACATACGCCAACCTCAAGGCACATGCTTAAGATCATTAAAATAAATAAATATGAATTTCTACAAGACATATAAGTTTCCACAAGACATAAGTACACTAACATAACAAATATCTAATAAATCACAATAATCAAATGTGAGAGCATCATCATCCAAAACAAGCCCATAGTGGTGTTAATGTAACTTTAATGTCACTAGGTTATTCAACCTATATCATGATCAATAATAAACCTATCATCCTATACCCAACAATAGTATGGCTTGGTGTAGGATCGATATATGTCACTAAACACTTGGTTTTCTCTCAAACTCACTTATACTCACACGGTTATGATGAAGTAGAATCTCTCAAAGAGTTGATTATAATATACTAAGTAACAACACAAGGAAATAATTTTCAAGGTACTTGTATATATTACTTTTCAACTCAAAGTTTACAAGAATCTTACAAGCATGATACAAGAATTATAATGAGAAACTATATATACTATCACCTATAGTCCATTATACTTTGATACCAGCTGGAATCCTATAACTAAAGCAGATACTACACAACTATAGTTATGGTATCTTAGATAATGTCTTATCTAAGATATGG
>BJCM01100364.1:0-11016 GCA_018326385.1 Flaveria bidentis
TATAAAGTTATGTTTGTTAATGCATTAAAGTATCGTCGTTCCAAAATAGAAAAATATTGTTGCATTAATGCATCTAATTTTCGTGCATCTTTTTTATACTTTTTGAAGATGAGCAACACTTGCAAGTTTTTATTATTTTTTGAGAAAATTGCAAAAACAGTCCCCGTGATTTGATCATATTGCAAATTTAGTCCTTAGATTTTAAAAATTGCAAATTTAGTCCAAACTTTTGGAAATTTGTTGCAAATTTAGTCCCCACCGTTAGTGTCCGTTATTTTTTAACAATCTAGGGACTAAATATGCAATATGATCAAACCATAGGGACTAATTGTGCAATTTGCTCAAAAAAGTAAAAAAATTGAAAATAAAAAAAATAGAAATCAAATAAAATTTAAAAAATTAAAATCAAACATAATCAGTTCAAATAAACAACAATAATAGATTTCAATAATTTGAAAATAAAAATAAATAAAGTTAAAAATAAAATCAAATCTAAAACTAAATAAAAGTAAAAATAAAACGTATGTAAAAAGAGAAAGCGAAAAGTATTGAGAAAGAAGTATGTGATTATAGTAAAAAGTTATTAAAACTAAATAAAAATTAAAAATACAATCTAATAAACATTTACAAAATTCAAAATAAATATTGAAAAATCAAATTAAAGTTAAAAAATAAAAAAATGGTTCGATTTTATTTTTCGTTTTTTGGATTTATACTTTCACAAGATGAACTTTTATATTTTAATTTTTTAATTTGTATATGATTTTTTAGTTTTTTTAATGTTTTGAGAAAATTGCGCAATTGGTCCCTATGATTTGACCGTATTGCATATTTAGTCCCTAGATTGTTAAAAACTAAAGGAAACTAACGGTGGGGACTAAATTTGCAACAAATTTTCAAATGTTTGGACTCAATTTGTAATTTTTAAAATATGGGGACCAAACTTGCAATATGATCAAACCACAGGGACTACTTTTGCAATTTTCTCTTATTTTTTAAAGTAAATACTCATTAGCTCATTTTTAATTTTAATTTTATTTTGAACGGTGATTAAATATATCGAAATGGATCAGAATTACAAAGAAAGTAGAACAAAAAAGAGTATAATTACATAAACATAATTCGTTTATTCCCATTTACATCATATCATTTTGCTCTATAATTTATTCATAGGAAGATAGTTGTCTTAATATATTCAAAAATCCTGTTTTTGCTCCACAAGTTCCTTCCAAATAATCTTTCAATTCATTCTTAGCGTTTTATATACTTCATAATATCCCTAATATGATCGCTCTTTTTTTTCTAAAAGTATCATCCCTTTTTATTTGTGTTGTCGCTTTTAATATATATCATCTGCTAAAGGACTAACTGAGAAAGTTATCTTCATCCAACCAATGATCAAATATCACACCTCTCTAGCATAATTGCAACCCACAAAAATATTATCAATGGATTCGGATTGATTGCACAAGTCGCAAGTTGAGTCGATATAAATATTTTTTATTTCGAATTCTTCTTTAGAAGAAATTTTACCTAAAGAAAGCAACCCGCCAAATTGCTTTTAAGAATGATCCAACTATTGCACTCATATATTCTTGGTAGTTGAGTGAACATCTTTCCACCCATATACTATTGGTAGGTAATTTATTTAATGTACTTAAATTTCATTTATGTCCTACCTCATTTCTGAAATTGTATATGGTTCAATAATTCAGCATCTCTCTAGGCTTTATAAAAGTTTTGTTTCTTTCTCCTACCAAAAAAACAATTCACCAGTCGAGAGCTTCTGACCAGACGGTTTTTTCTAAAACGGCCTAAACATGCATGATCAGACTGTTTTCATCGCAGGTTCCTGGTCCGACCGGATGGGGCGTCGAGAAACATTGCTATTTTTAAGTAGTTTAAATTTGAGTTTCAGTAGGCTACTTGTTAGTCTATCTTTAGCTAGCATAAATACTTCGTTTACTTTGTTATTTGAAATGGTGTACACATAATTTTTTCTTAGGGAGACTGGAAATTATGGGTATATTATTACTAAATTTTATATATTTTTTTTCATTTAGGATCAAGTTACATAATAAAAGAATAAAACCAAATTAGATCTCAAACATATTTATAGATACTAATAAAAAAAGCTATTTTTACACTTGTCATCTTCTTAAACCATCTTTTTGAAATTTGTCCCTCACTTTATTTTCCATTCAAAAGGGTATTAAATTAATTTAACCATTCAAATAATTTATCTCTCCTCATAAAAATTAATTTGACCAATTGATATATTTTCTCTCTTATCTACATTTTTTAAAATCAAACTATGTTTTTAAAAATAAATTTTATCAAGAAAATTAAAATTAATATATTTTCTAAAACATTGAACCTTTTAAAATAAAATATTTTAAATCAGTTCTTTTTTAAAATAATTATAAAAAATATAGAATTTTCTAAAAGTAGTTTTATTAAAACAATCAGAATAATTAGAAACTTAAGTTTAAAAAAAAAAGATTTTTATAAACAATAAATTTTATAAGAAAATCTTTAAAAAATATTTAAAAATGAAACTATTTAGATAATAGAGTTAACAATAATATAATTATTTTATCTTTTGAACAAGTACGTATATACAATTTTATACATATCTTATGTTAAAATATCGTACTATAACTTTTCGTGTTTTTTACTAACTATAATCCGTTTAATAAATGAGTTTGTAGACTATCTTTTTATCTATATATCTATATATATATATTTATCTATATATATATATATACATATATAAACTATATATTGTTATTTACTTGAAATAGCTATTCATATGCAATTATAAGTATAATTCATATTTTAACATGATTTTATAATTCATAAATTTTATTAATAATTATTTTATTCAACTTGTGTAATACACGGGATACTAACCTAATAATAAAGATATGTCAACCATTTAGTAATGAATACTTAAATTGAGGATTTATAATTGTTTGAAATCAGGTTTGAGGGGTGTAACAGTGGGCAAAGGGGCGACGAGTGTGGGGTGGCTTTGTCAGCAAGGTTTAGGCAAAAAATTAGATAGTTGAGGCTTAGGAGGGCAATGACAAATTAAGTCATTTAGAATCGGATATGTAATTAAACTAATTGTCCCTTCAATTATTATTAATATTTGTAATATTAACTATTTTAAAAACTTGAGTTCTACACAAGTTAAATAAAAATATAAAATTAACAGTTACTATATAATATTTAAAAATTTTAAAATAATATTTTTAGATAAAATATGATTGCAATTACATATAATTAACAACTTGAGATAACAAAAAAATAACAATTTTTTTCAAACTTTTGTCTATATTATTCTTTTAAATACTTGTTTTTTAAACACTAACTTTTTTAATACCTCTTTAAAAAGTGTCATTTTTAAAGTCCTTTTTATTAAAAAAACATATTTCGTAAAATTTTGTTTTTAAAAAAATTACGTTTTTAATAAAAAGAAACATGTTTTTAGTTTATACAAAAAAATTATAACTAAGAAAATATATAACTAATATCATTAGCATTTAATGTAATAATTAAATGGTTAACTTGCTTAGACAGTGACACGTGACAAAACTTGTGTGAAAGACAACATGTGATAAACTTATTTTATTTTATTAAAGATTGTAATTGAATTTTATTTATTTTAGGTTAATTGTTAAATGGTTGAGATAATAGAGTACAAAATTAGTTTTTTAATCTTAGATATTTGAGTTAGTCAATTTATAAGAATAAATAGAGTAATGAATTTAACCATTTATAAGAATTTCTTAAAATATAATAGTCTGTTTATAATATGTTTATATTTGTAAAATTTTATGGGGTTCAATGTCAAAAGTTTATTATTTCGTTGGTGACAATAATTTCTTGAGTTCGTTCACGAGGGGCAGTGTGAAAATTTATTGGGGGCGGATATGATTAGATTGTATATATACTAAAATAAATAATAATTTAATAGGATGCGAGTAACCCCATAATCGTCTTTTAGGGCCTCCCCTGGTTGTTGTAACGAAGGTTTCATCCTAAATACCTAGTGTGAATTTGGTTTGATAAATTGTTTCTAACAACTGCTATCATGGTGGAACCGATTTCACAAGTTTATGGTTTATGAGAGACAATTGACCGGTAACAGAAGTAACAGTGAAGAATGAGAAGAACTTGTTGGCTAGAGCGTTTTTTTTTCTTTTAATATCCGACCTACTTTAACGATAACATACGAAGTTGTTGTGGATGATATTAGAAGCTTCATTATGCAACCGGAAACAATATAATTGTATTAAAACATCCATTTTGCAATTGATCGACTCCGAGTTGAATTATTTTTTTTTTATGTCATAACTAACATAATTGACAAATAGATATTTCTGAAATGGAGATAAGGAGGATGATATTCATAGGTAGAATATATTATAACATTTTATTTGGAATAAAAATGGTAGAGACGGCAAAATTGTATATGTAAAGTGAAGTCAACGAATACCAAACCAATAATTTTGGTACGACCCGTTACTTTACGCTTTTCGGGAATCACATGTCTACCGTGTTGGCCTCTCATTTCCTAGTTACTTCCAAGATATGAGATTGCTATTTACAAATTAACGACACAAAAGCCACAAAATGAAACTCTTTTTATCATCCGATCATAAACTTCTAAGGAATATGTATTTAACGCCTACGAATTCTTAATTGAAAAAATGTAAAACTGGAATATGTGTTTATTATTTATAATACTTATTAAAAACTTTGATCGGTGTGTGCAGTGAAAATTTATTGTTTTTGATATTAAGCACACAAGTTTTAGGGATGTTAATTTAGGAATATTAACCACGTCATCTCCACCAAAATGATAATTAAATCATACTTATTTGTTAAAAAAGAAAATAGATAATATAAAATTTATATTGGATGTTTTTATTATTATTATCAACTAAAAAAATATTTAAGGAATGTTTTTAAAAAATATATGAGTACAAAACATATAACGTAATTTCTTAAAAATCCTAAAAAATCATTAAACTGTTCTTTTTTCTAGTTGTTTTTCTTAAATGATTTCGTCTAATGCCCTTACTTTTTTCGTTATTTAACATAGTCTTTTTTACTTGTAACAATACGTGAATGACAATTTTATAATTAAAAAAAAACTTAAAAGAGACCCGTGACTATAGTTGGGTCTCAATTTCTAGTTAGTATACGAACAAACATATGATGGTTTAATTGGTACTCCCACACATAAATAAAGAAATTCTTCAACAAAAATAAAATTAAACTTATTAAAGTATATTTTGATGAATTATAAAATACTGAATTATATTCTATTACCTTTATAAAGTGTAGTTATTCACAGTGACTTTTTTATCGTTATTTATACAATTATACTAAAAATCACTACATTTTCTCTTTCCTCCACTCACAACCACTTAAAAAATATTAAAATATTTATAAGAATTGAACAGTGATTTTTTTAAATATATCAATTTATAATAACATTTTCTCTCTACTTCACTCGTAACCACTCAAAAATATTCTATATAATATACCAAACACACTGACATATTTTTAAGGACTCTACTGTGAATACTCTTAGCTTTTAGATAAATACTTATAGGGCTTATATAAAACTTAATAACCAATTCTCAAATAGCCATTTTTTTTTGGAACCAGTAAATTTTTAACAAGGGATGCGTTTAGTTAAAAAACATTTTAATTCAAACTATATTTCATTTGCTTATAATAATTCACATAATTAATTTAGCTAATAAGATTCTCAACTTTATGACAACCCCTATAAAATAATTATTATATATTCATACTTCATTTCCATTTATATTCCATTTGGTATTTGGCCATATTTTTTCTCTTTCATTCGTAATAATCATTCATAATAATAATTATGAAGAGAATCTAAGTGCAAGTTATGTGTAAATATTTAATTATTATTATATTTGAATTGTCATTAATAATTAAAATGGAAGTTAAAAGTGTTAACAGTAGTCGTTCAAATAAAAAAGTGTTAATAGTAAAATAAATAGCATGAACTATTATTTTACACTAACTTTTAGTATAATTTCACTTTCTTAAATTAAATTACCAATATGGGTTAATGAAGTTTAAATTACCAAACATATATTTTTTAAGAGAACAATTATAACTCAAAACATATTTTCCCTAATTTCATAATATACATGATACAAATACATCTTCGACAAAGTTATTACTAGTTACAACAGCTACCCCCGGCAATTTGACAATAGGGCGACACTACTTTATCCCTCGTATCCAGAAATTACCAAGCATATATTTTTAAGAGAACAATTATACTATAACTCATTTGGTAAAGTCGGTGGGTTTTTTTTCCTTTTTTGGTCCCAACCATGTTAACCTTTTATAAATGTTTTGTAAAATTTCTAATAGTTGTATTCTAAAACATATGGTCTTTGGCAGTGATTTAGTTTCAATGGTTGGGTGCTAGTGCGTGTTCGAATCATGGCGCCTCCTGTTTTCCCTTTTGGTCTTTCAGCCAAATGAACACGTGTTTGTAAACATGTCCTTAAACCCTTGCTCCTCCGTTTCCTATTTGTTCCCCTATTGTTCTTCTCCTTTCACGAATCACTGCTGCGATTTCAAGAGTATTGCATCAGCTATACAAATCATCGTTGCGATTTGAAGAGTATTACATTAGGTGGTCATACTTTGTTATTACATGTGTTTTCTGATGTTATATTTCATTTGAACTTTTGCTTCTTCATTCCTAATTTATTCCTGAGTAATGGTAGTTTACCTTGATCTGGATCATGAGATTTGCTATAGAATAGCTATTGATCCAATTGCCTCTCCATGAAAGTATTATATTTATTTTGCACAGACCATGTTCCTTAACCTATGGCTTTATTTACATATGAAATCGCTGTTGTGAATTACATGGTTATTACATCGGCAATGTTTTCTTAACGTTCGAAGGTAAGGGTACTCGCTTTTTACCCTCGCTTTCAGATGTCGTTTTTTTATTGCAGGCATGGTTTTACCTCTTGGCTTTGTCTGGGTTTCTTTTCCTTTTGTAGTTTTATAACATGAAGAATCCTCTTCAAAATTATGTTTTGTGCATTCTCTCTTCCATTACTTCTCTACAACTAAACTTTTTAGGCAGTCTGCAGAGTCCATGCCTGAGGTATCTCAAAGGGAAAAGAAGTCTTTTTTATTGTAGTTTGTATTTATATTGTCGATTGTCATTTCGTCCACCAATGATGTTGTTAGTATGTATCTAGCATAGGATCACTGTTACTACATGTAGAAAAGGTTGTGGAAAACACATTCGATAAGATTACTTTTTCCTGCATTTGCTGACGAGAGTGTTGATTGATTATGCCTTATTACAACCTTAAAGACACGTAAGACAAACATAACAGGAAAATACCATAGGTGTTCTTGATGCCTTGTATTTGCTTAATTAGTTAGGGTAGAAATAGTATAATTTACATGTAGGAACTAAAAGAATGCTTCATTAAGAAAATATAGTCATATATTGATTTCTAAACCAAGTTTAAAATTGTAATGTCACTGTTTTGTATGCTAATACATTCTGTGATGGCATCTTCATTTATCCATGCCTAACAAGAACCATCATTTGAAGCTGACAACAATTTAATACGGGGCATCAAGAACGAAGAGAAAACAATTGCAAAAGAAGACCTGAGTTGACTACATGAGCAAATATAAATTATCTAGGAAAAATACTATATATTTACCTATTGCTTTTGTGGTTGTTGCTTACATAATATATGTGTGTATCTGTGCACTCATTTAATATTTCATATGATGATGTTATGCACTTGATTTGGTAGTTGTTGATTTTCTTATGTTTGGTTGTTTTTTTTTACTAAATTTATACGTTTGTGATTCGTTAGCATTAAAGCCTTATAGTGTTTATCCTCATGTGATGCTTTATGTATTCATTTTCCTATGTTCTATTGTTCTTTTTCTTTTTGCATTGGTCATGTAACACTATCATTTTCCGGTGTCTGTCGGTGGCGTTGCTCTGTACATCTACCAGGCCTTTTTACTCTGAAGGTTTGTTTTTTATGTTCTCTTCTGTTAATATAATTACTCTTTTTTCCACCATCTATACTTGGTTTATACAAACACTTTGTGTTGCTAGTACCAAATCTGCCTTTAACATGACGTCACAAAAAAAGACCATGTTCTTGGACTTTTTCATTTGACTCTAAAACTATAATTTCTACATATGTCGGCAGCCAAGAGTTCCTTTTGTCTGATAATAATGTCTCTTTAGGTAATGTTTCCTCTGTTGACGCATCTACATATATAGACCAGGGCGATTGTGACAATGATTGTGAATACAACCATGCCTTCTTCTGGTATGATGAACATATGATTGTAGCCTCTTCGAGACGTCGTCTTTGATATCATCGTTTTTGTAAAGGGGCGCGCATTACGCTTCCATATCCTAGAACTCCTCCTTCAACATTACCTGAGCTATTTGATAGGGATGACTTTCTTACAAACATATGAGCATATAACTATATATTCTCTATGATATCTTCGTTGTAGCTTTTGTGTAAATAACATTAAACTTGCATTTTCTTCAATCCTTGAACATTAACACAAAATTTGCACAGCCCACGCTGTAACGCGCGAGCATAAAGACTTGTTATAACTCAAAACGTATTTTGTTAAATAATAAGGATGGAGTATGAGAATAGGAGATGAGATGAGGCAAAACTATCAGATTATCTTGTTAAATAATGAGATGGGGTTAAAGATGAATTGGTGGACAGAATAAGGTTAAAGTTTAATAATAAGTTTAACGAATTAACAAGGGCTAGAGTTCAATTTGGGTATTAGGGCATTTTTATAAGGACTTGAAATAAAAATATATATTCTTTATATGTTTTAATATGGAGAAGATGAAATTGAATCGTTTATAGTAACTAACAAAGTTTAAATATAATATTTGAGTACTTGTTTGAAATAATCACGATTCTAAACAATATTAGGTGAAAAGAAACGTTTAGACCGATAGTAATTTATTAATTATTATTTACAATCCATTTTATAAGAAATTATTCAAAAACAATCTTTGTTAGAATGTTTTATTAGAAAGATATATATTTATTTAATCTTAGAAAATTTACAGAAAATATTTGGTGTCTAATAAAAATATTTGAAGTTTATAAAAATAATTTTTATATTTATAAATGAAATTCTACAATTTATTTAAGGCTAAAAAGCCTTTAAAATTAGATGAGGGAGCCCGGGTTCGAACCCAGGACCTCATGGTGGAGGGGTAGTGACTTAACCAGTGAACCAGGGCCGCGACCTTGGTTTACTTCGGTTTTGAAATGTTAAAAAAATGCAAGTTCGGACATTCCCCCAAATCACGTAAACCCTAATTTCGTTTAGATCCAAATTGAGGATCAATTCGACTTCGTAGGGGATTATAATCTTGGGGCTTTTGTTCCCCGTATAAAACGAGTGTGTAGGTGTAAGCAATTACCTGATTTCAAAGTGTTAACACAAGAACGTTTGATGAACTGGTCATAGTCACGCACACCTTGATTGATATTCAAATGGTGATGATAAGCAAATTCGTTGCACAAGAAGCTTCTAATGATCTTGAAGATGAAAAACCCTCAATCAATTTTCGTTTATGATGCTCGGAAGGTAGATTTTGATCAAGTTGTAGGTTGCGACGAAAGAGATAATCGAACCGAGTGTTTGTGTGGGTTTCAGGTGAAATTAAGGTTGATACTAGCTTAGAACTAGTTAAACGTTTGATTATGGTTCATTTAATTTGGTTATTATTCGGTTTTAATTGCTGAACGGTTTACGTTTGATGATCGTCGGTTACTCGAGCTCGAACGCTCTTGTAACCGTCGCTAAACCCCAATTAAGAGGTAGAAAATGATTCGAATCATCTTCACATAGCATTCGGAAATGGTTTTGGTTCGATTTTTTAGTGTTTTATTCGCGTTTGGGATGCTGCCGGAGTTCGGCCAGTGGGTGGCCAGAGTTGGCCGGAAAAACGGGTTTAGAGGGGGAAGGGGTTTGGGTTAAATAAATTTTACAGAAATGGTCCCTATAGTTTGATTTGTGTTATTTATGCTTAAAACTTCTTTTAAAGTTTATAAAATAACAAACAAACCCCTTAACTTAATTAATTTAAGTTTTAAGCATTTGTAATTTTAACAATTTTTACAAATTATTATTATTTGTAATAATAATAATATTATTATTATTATCATTATTACTATTGTCTTAGTTATTATTACTAGTATTATTATTATTACTATTATTATTATTACTACTACTAACATTATTATTATTGTTAATAGTATTATTACTATTATTATTAAGGTTATTATTATTAGTTATTAAAAAAAGAATTAAAGACAAACAAGAAAATAAGCATGACTATACCATAAGTTTCATAATTGACAACAATGGTCCCTATAAGAATGTAACAAAGTTAACTTTTGATTTAATGAAAATACGAGATGTTCCAATCTTCCCAACTTAAAAGAATTTCCTCCCGAAATTAAGAATGATACTATACGAACAAAAACAGGTACTTCTTCTTCATATGCTCCTCACGTTCCCAAGTAAACTCAGATCCACGCTTATTCTCCTAACTAACCTTGACAATTGGGGTAGTTGTGGTTCTAGTCTTCTTCATAATGCGATCCATGATCTCAACAAGTATTTCAAAAAAATGCAATGAGTCGTCGATCCGGATGTCTTCCAACAGAACATGCAGACTGTTGGATCAAGAAGAAGGCTGATGCAACCAAAACTATGTCACTTAAGTTATTTTGGTGCTGCATGCAAAGGATTCTGAAGCTTATCATGGAACTTCCGAAGGTTGTAGAGTTCTTCCGAAGACAAAGTAAAAGATCAACTTCCGAATACAGAACTCTACTTCCGAAGACAAGTGCATACTTCTGAAGTTCAAGTCTTAGAAGAATAAAGTAAAGACCA
>BJCM01100379.1:0-21180 GCA_018326385.1 Flaveria bidentis
CGGTGGTAGGGGTTGCCGATGGTAGTGGCCGCTGGTGGTGGGGGTTGCCGGTGGTGGTGGTCGTTGGTGGTGGGCTGCCAGTGGTGGTGGTCGTTGGTGGGGGGGCTGTCGGCGGTGGTGGCCGCCGGTGGTTATATATATGTGTGTATATGTATAGTATATATGTGTGTGTATGAAATTACAAAAACACACCTTTATTTATTATAAATGGCACCAACAATCCCTTTAATTACACTAGTAGTCCGTGTAAATTAAAAAGACAAATATGCCCTTGTATTTAACAGAAAAACTAACGTCAGTTAGTCTTAATACCTTAACTCGTTACAAAATTAAAACACAATACCTCAACCTGTTATAAAAGAACCCTTAGTACCCAAACCTGTTATTTTATATAAACCATATGGACCATTTGCGTAATTAACTCTATTGTTTTTAACCTAAGACACCCTTCCTCCTTACGTTAAAACCACAAGGGACCTGTTGGTGTATAAATTTGCATAATATCATTCGAATCACATTAAGTGTCAAGGTGAGATTCATTGACCGTTGTTATATGTTTATTATTTAAGAAAATCATGTGATACTTATATAATTAGTATTGTTTATTGTTATTATATTTTAAAATTCAATTCACAACATGATGTATTATTTCTTGCAATTATGTGTGCATAGTTATATTAAATAGATGATAACCCAATCATTAATTTATGAAACCACGATAATAATTATAGATTTATTGGTTTGACAAATTCACCTCATTTGTTTATTCGCATGGTGATTGTGTTGTGTTTATCTTTTTACGTTACACTATTGCACTTATAAGTGCTGACATGACCATGTGAATTGAATAGATTTCAATAAATTTAATCAATATATATATATGTATTCAAACTCGTATTTACTCACCGGTTAATTTGTTAACTGACTTGTTACTATTTCACATAATTTCAGGAGGGTAGATTAGTGAAGTTTTGTATGCAAATTTAGGGATTGGACTTAGTCAAATATAAAGACCAACACAGTATGTTTACTCTGGTTCTTAAACTATAATGTATTGTTTGATTATTATTATTATTATTCAATGAAAATGATATTAATATTATTTCAACGTATTTACTATCATATGTGATAAGAAATTGATTAATATTTGTGTGTTCTGATGATTCTGACATCGATCAGGGGGTGAAATAAGATGCATATTTGAACGTCTTGTTCATTTTTTGTACATATTAAGTTCTTTAGTTATAGCTCATGACTATTTCACCTAAAAACTAATTTCTAGATACTGTGAAACCAACTACACAATGGTGGAGATATTTTTCAAACTTTTAAGTATACATGAAAAAAAAATATTTATATCCAAAAACAATAAATCATAATCGTTACTTGGAGTTCCATGAGGAGTCTGAACTAAAGCAAGTTTTAGATTTGGTGGTCTCATTTCTTACTTACAAATTCGTCAAAATCACCATTAATATAAACACTAATCTAGAAGTCGACTATGTCAACTTTTATGGTATCATAGGTTGCAAGACCATTTAAGATAGGTATGGTCACTTACAACACAAAACACAATGAGAAGAGGTAATATTAAAACACTTAGCAGATCAAATAGAGAACTGTAACAATATGGTTTGATACTTATAACGCAGGTAATATGAGACAGAACAAGAACAAACAACAAAAGTATTGGATTTCAATAATGCTTTATATTGCTCTCAAGTTCTTTACAAGTGTTACAAAGCATAAAGAAAGTTTCAAGAACATGAGATACTTTATACTACATCCTACAACCGACCATACTTATAAAGCTAGCTGGAAAAATTTGATCTAGACAACAACAAAATCAAATGTAGAGTCAAAAGGCAGATTGCCTTTTGACTAGTGACTATGACATGTCATAGCTCACATCCTAATATATTACAAAAGGATAAAAGTACATAAAGTATAAAGCACAAACTTAAGATCTCAATGTATAGTTACCAAAACCATGGACCTTTTCACCAACTTATGAAAGTTGGTTAGTCAACAGAGTTACAACGGAAAGTGGTCCAGCTTTATGATAAAGTACATCAGATAAAGCATTTCTTAAAAGTCTTTGGAAGAAATCAGTCTTCGCTTCTCGGCTTCGGAAGACTTTGTTTTTGAAGATTCATAAGACACCACTTTTGGCTTCGGAAGATGTTGACCTTGGCTTCGGAAGATGTTGATCTTGGCTTCGGAAGATGTTGGTCTTGGCTTCAGAAGATTTTACACTTAGAATATTTCTGATGCTAGGTGTAAAACTTTCGAAGCATTTATACTTAGTACTTTAGTGCATGCATGCAGGAGAGACTTTGGATGTTTGCAAGATCGGTTTTTGTACTTAACACAAGCATTTTCTCTTAAACTCACTAAGTAACACTCGAGTTTGTGATGAAATAGAATCCTTCTAAGAGTTGTTGAAAATATACTAAGTAAATCAAAGCAAAACACAAGAGAATAGTTTTTCAAGATACTTGTATATATTATTTCTCAACTCAAATTATTACAATGCTCTTACAAGCATATTACATGAGTTACAATGAGAAATTATATATTATAGTACCTACAACCGGATATACTTTCATACCAGCTGGAAACCTTATACTAAAGCAAATACTACAAAGCTAAAGTTAAGTTATCTTATATAAAGTATGATCTAAGATACAGTAGTCATGACATGTCCATGACTTAGCTTTTGTTAGCAGCTAAAGTTGGTAACTGTACTAACTAATAAATGTGAATAGTAGAATAAAGTATGATCAACTACATGGGTTTTATAGAAAACGCCATGCAGTATATTAGAGGTCTGCAGCGGAGTGTCAGATGGACCATACATATGTCTACTGGTTCATAGTAGCTACTTTTGAAGTTTAACTAGCTTCGGAAGAACTTGTTCTTCCGAAGGCACTTATACTTCGAAAGTGGCTACTTCTTCTGAGGCTTCCTTGGGAATTCATACCTAGAAAGTTGTAGTCTTCATTTCTTCTAAGTGTTGAAGCTTCGGAAGAGCAAAGACTTTGTCTTCAGAAGTTGGAGTTTTCCTTCGAAAGTTGATCTTGCACTTGACTCCAGAAGAACTCCATTTGTCTTCAGAAGTTCCACTCTTAACTTCGAAAGTCCTTTATTAGTTGTACCAAAATAGTGTAAGTGTTTGGTTTTGGTTGCACCAGCCTTTCTAGATCCAACAAACTCCCCCTAGGCTGTTGCTACCAAAACCTCACTTCTTCATGCTTCTCAAAACCTTCAGCACCAGGGACAGAAGATGTTTGTTCTTTTCTTTGTTCTTCCTTGAAATTGTGCTGAGAAGTTTGTACAAGTCATTAGTTGATGGGAGTTATAGTCATACTCCCATCTAAGTATGGATTCAAGGTTGGAACCTTCAACCATTTGAAGAAATGCTTTGCCTTTGGTTGCTGCTCCTTTCCTTTCCTCCTCTTCTCTCAATTCTATCTTCTCTTCAATCATGGGCCTTGCAGTCAGCTCGGCTAGATGAAGGCTCATAAGATGATTCCTGATATGAGCAAGTATCTTGGAGTTGAAGAGGTTGGAGAATGGCTTATCTGCTAACTTAGCAATGTCAAATATGCTTAAGTGTAGTAGAGAGGAGGCATTGAGCCTATTTGTGTCAACATTATCTCTCTTAACAACAAAGTTGTGAGAAGAGTCTTCGGACCTCCACTAGATAATCTTCTTCCTTGGTACAAGGGGCTGACTTGGAACCTTGTCAACTTTTTTTTGTATCCAGTAGAGTCACTAGCTTTCTTCTTAGCTTCTTTTCTTCATCGTTTAGAGAATTAGAGTTAAGACCAAGGAGTTTTGCAGCTTGGTCTAATGTTACTCTAGGAAGATCAAGGAATTAATCTCTTTTGAGGGAACATGAGGAGCCATTGACAAAACTCAATTTGACAGACTCCTCCTCACAAGAGATGTCACTCAAAGTTATAGACTTGGTGAGCTTTATCTTGATCTCCTTAAATTCCTCTAAGGAATGATATTTAGATGAATGAGAGGATGACTTGGGTGGTTGTTTGGTGGGAGAGATTTGGGTTTTAGGTAAAGTTTTAGGTTTGAGGATGGGTATTTGTGGTGGTTGTTTGGATTGAGTAGGTGAGGAAGTGGGTAAGGTTGATGATGGGGGTTTCGGGGTGTAAGTCTCAGAGGTTGGTTCAATTTTAACAGGGAAAGGGATACGTTCGGGTTAAAGTTGTGGTTATGGAGTGGATAAGAAAGTCATCTCCAGTACTCTTAAGCACATCTCTTTCCTTCTTCCTGAGTGTATGTCAGCTTGATTTCACTAACAATATACTACAGAGTCTTCACAAACATGCGACTCACCTGCCTACTAGAGAAGCCATGAGCTTGGAGATAGTCCTTCATCCAGGCCTTATCACCTATCTTCTTGGTAGCAGCAAGTCCTACTGCTTCTTCTTTCTTCTTCTTCTCCCTCATTTTTTCTCTTGAAGCTTTATTTCTCTTTTTCTCTAATTGATCTTGTTATTTGTTGAAGAGCCATAAGATCATATCATTATCATGGGGAGACAATTCTTCTAGAGAGAAACCCCTGAAGGTTAGGAAAGTTATCCTTTCCCTCCTAAGCTACAGATCAGCTTCCTTTTTCTTCCTCTCTTTTCCCTCCTCTAAAGCTAGCCTTGCTACTTTTTCCCTTTGTTCAATCAACAACAAGGTTGCCTTTTCTAGCTCAGTTAATCCTCTAGTGGTAGCACGAGCACATCTTCACGAATAGCTCCAAGCTTGATAAGTCTATCAATGATCTCCACCCTCTTTCTATTATTGATAGCCTCCTGGTTAGCTACAATTATTTTGCTACATGCAACTAGCAACTTCCCAGTCAGGAGTTTACCTTTCTTCTTAAGTTTCTGACCTTGTTTGCTCTTGAAGCTCTTCCTCGTTCATCTTCCTCTTTCCTTTGACATCTTCGGAAGTGCTAGACCTTGGGGGCCTTGGATGGAAGTTTCAGGCTGATAGATGGTACTTGGAGCTTGTTGTAGTGGTGTTGTTTAAGCTAGGGGTTGGTTAAGAAAGTCCTCACTATTCACCTCATATGCCAGCTCTAGAATTGCATTTGTAATGATTAGATCCTCGGATAAGGAGAATAGTCCTTCTGCAGCTTCCATCTTAGCTTTGGACATTGAAGTTGTTCTTCCGAGGCTTTGACTTCGGCTTCGGAAGCCTGAGGGAATGCACTATTTGTCCCAATTGTTTTAGTTGCTGGGCCATCAGTCCTCATATCCCCTTCAAAATTAATCTCAGGTTCCATGGGGGCCTTAGGTTGACCAACTTCTTCGGTAGTGGTAGAAGGTGCATTTATTCTTTGAAGTTCTTCAGCTCCAAAGTACATCATAGATGTATCAGAGCTAGGTTGATCTAAAGAAGATCCCATAAGGAACTTGGAGAAGATCTTGTTGAGATCTCTGAGCATCCTTGGGTCTATTTGTAGAATGATTTGAGGAGGTTCAGGAAAGATTGTTGCTTTGGAAGTCGGGTATCTTGAAGTTCGAGAAGTTAAAGCTCGACTCTATGGTTCCATATATGTTTGTCCCTAAACACTCTCCCCCTTTTTGGTAGCATCATATTGAGAGTTAGATGAGCTAGAGGAAGAGGTCAATGAGACCTGAATAGGTACATGCCTGACATATCTCTCAATCTGTTTCTTAACTAGTTGAGCCTTGAGATTTTCAATCTCAAGTTGCTGAGTGGCAGACCTATCCTCTAAAGTCTTAACCTTGGATTCAAGATTTGAGACTTTAGAAAGTAGGTATTGAATGGTGAGTTTCATCCTTTGCTCATCTTCTTTTGAGGAATCACGGGGATATGAGGTAATATACCTTGTATATTCATTCTCACCACAAGATGTGGTTTCTTGGCACCCTGGATTCCCTTATCGAATGATGTATCTTTCAGAGGCATCAAAAGGCATGATTGCCCTAGATTCAGACTCGAAAATAGGGAATTCAATAGGAGTGCCTTCATAGTGAAGCTCTAGATGCTCCCTAATGAGTTGTTAGTAATGATCAACTTTTAGGCACAAATGCTCGACCTTATTACCCTAACCCCATTTAGGGTTTCAATCTGACTGTTGCTCCAGAATTCAACCATATGATTTGAGTAAACGGTGGGGTTAATTGTCAGAGCGGTGTAATATGTAAATTGGGTGAGAAAAAAGATGATATCAGAGAAGTCAGCATCCTTGGATGAATCAATGAGTACGACTTGGTTGTGCTGAGGGTTAAGCACCATTGTAGGAAAAAGGTTGCAGAGAAATGAGTTTGAATTTAGGTGATTGGAGGTGAAGGAAGCTTTTGGGCAATAAGTTTGGTAAAAAGATTAAAATGAAAAGTCAGGTTTATTTAAATGGGTGAAATGGCAGTTTTGGGGTTTGGATAAGGTGAAAAGATGGTTTGGATTAAAAACCATTTAAAAGATTCCGACATCATTAATAAAATCTTTGTTTTTTTACTGTGTGGGGCCCAAAGATTTCTGTTACACAGTAAGATCCTCTTCAGAGTATAAAAGATTTCCGAAGGTAATCTTCTTCCGAAGCCGATTTTACTTCCGAAGGTAAATTTCTTATTGCCGAGAATAAAATGTGCTATTTGAATGGACAGTTTTATATGCTTCGAAAGTAGATCTGATAGGCAATCAATCGCTTCTTCCGAGACTAAAAACTCTTCCGAGAAGAAAATTTTCCTTGGAGGAATTTTGCTTTAGTAGATATATATGACATCTTCCGAGGGTTAATTCCTCTTTGAAAGAATTTATACTTAACAGAATTTTAAAAGGACCTTTTGTAACAGGGCTTAGATTGTTTTGACAAGAGACTTTACACATTAAAAAGGTTTTCAAATGAGATATACTAATCAATGTTTATCATCCGAATAGCTGTAATGAGATACTTAAATATTTATTCATCAAAATCAGCATATTGTTCATTTGAGTAAACTTTGATTAATTTAATCAAACTTTTCTCATGAATATCTCTAATGAAATGATACCTAATATCAATATGCTTTGTCTTGGAGTGCTTTACTGGATTTTCCATTATGGAGATAGCACTGTTGTTGTCAATGTGGATAGGAGTACTCATGAAGTTGAATCCATAGTCTATCATCTAGTTCTGAATCCATAGTAGTTGAGCATAGCAACTAGTAACAACAAGGTATTTAGCTTCAGTAGTAGATGTTGAAATGCAGGATTGCTTCTTGCATTGCCATGAGATAATCCTTCCACCAAGAAATTGACATCCTTCTGATGTGGATTTTTTGTTGATATTGCAGCCATCATAGTCACTATTTTCTGGTTGCCTTAGCTCGGGTTCTTCTAGCTTTGGTGGGTCAGGAGTTGATCATCACTGGTAGGAGTGGGTACAATTACGTGGTTCTTCCCTGTGATGTTCTCTATTGTTACATCACTCTTTAACTCATGGGAAGGTGGGTCAGTAGATGGAACCTCTTGCTCTTTAGTACCACATCTTGGTTGTCTAATAGACTCATAAAAGTATGGTGGAGCAATTTCATTCGTTCCCAACCCACCTTTGTTTTGATAACACAATTTTAAGTGAGAGGATGATGCAAGAATGGCTTGGAAGTTTTGCTCACAAACAACATGATTCCTAGCTTGAGCCTTAGCTATTACTATCTTGGCTTGAGCCTCAGACAATTTGGATATTAAATCCTTGATTTGAGCCCAATAATTAGTGTGCTCATGTTTTAAAGAGGATACTATTTTTTTCTAACTCCTTAATTTTATTTTGATAGTTAGATTCAGCCCTTTTAAAATCATCTTTCAAGAAATTCAAGGACTTAATGTCAGATTTAATTTCCATGTTGTAGTCCTAGTATATTTTAACCTTAGCAATACAAGCTGGATTACAGAGATGTTCATATGCCTTTGAGTTGTTTGTTCCAGCCACGAGTGCTTGAGAAGGGGTGACATCTTATACCAAAAAGCTCCAATCAACTTCTTGAGCCGTAGAAGCTGTCTCAGTTTACTTTCTAGCAGCTTTAGGTGTTGTAGGATATGCGGAGGCATGAGTAGATCCCGAATTTGATTTGGGAGCTTTGCATTCCCTAGAAAAATGACCCAGCTGGTTACAGTTGTAACATTTGGCCTTTGCTTTGTCGAACCCAAACTTGCTGCTAGTTGGGTTATGAGGGAACTACCTTTCAGTTCTTTTGAAGAACTTCTTTGCCCTGTAGGTTAACAGAGCCATTTGTTGGACTATGTCCATGTATTCCACATCATCTGGGCTAAAACACACCAGATCTTCAAAGCAAAACTGAAAATCACTAGAGTGTTCGCTTCCTGAGACAAAAGCACAGTTGTCCTATAAAGGGCTCGGCTGAGCCTGTTGAGACCTTGGAGTCTCAGGAAATGTAATGTAAGGTCCAGAGGAACATGATTGCTACTGAGGATGTGTTAGGTACTGCTGAGATTGTTGGGGTCTTGAGCCTTTTGCAACCATAAGTGCGTTACAAGCAAGAAGGCTTGAAGGTCTGCTCACTTGGCGGCAACTCTTGTTCCCCATCTTTACATGATATCCATCTAGAATGTCATATAGTTCAGTCATGGTGAGGGAGTTCAGATTTTCTGTCCTCTTGATAAAGACATAGTAGAATGTCCACTCATTGGGAAGTGCACTCATGAATTTCCTTGAGAGATCTCTCAATTCAGGAGTTACTCCCGCAACCTGAAGGGAGGAGATTGGATCCATGTACCTGAAGTATTGATGGCTCAGGGTCTCTCCAGCAATGTGATTAAAGTTCTCCAACTATTGCTTCAATAAATCTTTCTTTGAGTTGATGGAGTTTGCGTACATGTTGGTTAAGGCATCAAACATTTCTTTAGCTGACTAGCAATGCTCAAACCCCACCATGAAGGAGTTAGGTATAGCAGTCATTAGAACAGTCATGGCATTGCCATCAATATCAAGTCGCTTGTGGTCTTCTTCAGAGTAATCTTCACCGCCTTCTCTATCATTCACCACCTCTAGCAGGTGCTACAACCTTTTGCTTGTAAGGGCAATTGGCGATAGATTTCCACATTCGGCTGTCTTGATATCTGATGAACCCTTTAATATGTTTGTTCCATTGTCTGAAATTTTTATGGTGATGATAGGTGCTTTAGTCATCGTTTTCATTTCATATTCAGATTTTTGGTTAAGGGCCATTTTAAGTGAAGTGAGTAGGTGAGTGAAAAAGAGGTTGATTAGGATGGTAAGATCACATAATCAAGAGCCTAAAAAGCTCTGATACCAATTGCAAGATCGGTTTTTGTACTCGACACAAGTATTTTCTCTCAAACTCACTAAGTAACACTTGGATTTGTGATGAAGCAGAATCCTTCTAAGAGTTGATGATAATATACTAAGTAAATCAAAGCAAAACACTAGAGAATAGTTTTTCAAAATACTTGTATATATTATTTCTCAACTCAAAGTAAGACTCTTATAAGCATATTACATAAGTTACAATAAGAAACTATATATACTACTACCTACAGCCGGATATACTTTGATACCAGTCGGAAACCTTATACTTACCTTTTGTCACCAGCTAAAGTTGGCAACTGTACTAATTGATAATGGTGAATATTGGAATAAAGTATGGTCAACTATATGGATTTTACAGAAAATGCCATGCAATATATCAGAGGTCTGCATTGGAGTGTCAGAAGGACTATACTTATGTCCACAGGTTCATAGTAGCTACTTCCGAAGGTTATCTGGCTTCAGAAGAACTTGTTCTTCCGAAGGCACTTATACTTCGGAAGTGGCTACTTCTTCCGAGGCTTCCTTGGGACTTCATACTTCAGAAGTTGTAGTCTCCATTTCTTCTAAGTGTTGAAGCTTTGTAAGAGCAGAGACTTTGTCTTCGGAAGTTGGAGTTTTCCTTTGGAAGTTAATCTTGCACTTGACTTCGGAAGAACTCCATTTGTCTTCAGAAGAACTCCATTTGTCCTTTGAAGTTCCACTCTTAGCTTCGGAAGCCCTTTATTAGTTGTACCAAAATAGTTTAAGTGTTTGGTTTTGGTTGCACCAGCCTTTCTAGATCCAAAATGTTTTCGATGCATTAGACTTGCATAAAACATTACATAAGTGGTTGTCAATCTTTTTTTATTGCATCATAAATATTTCTGCAATTGAACTCCATTTTTTCATATATACGCGGAGACAAACAAAATGTATTTTACTGATTTTGTGGAGACAAACAAAATGTATTTTACTGATTTTGTAGGTGTAATTGTGCATTTGCACACAAGCGTGTGTTCGTGTGTATATATAATCCAAAAGATTTTTGTTTAAAAAGCATATCTACAAAACAAAATAAGAATTTGAGAGATTTCAGTAAAAAAATTATTGAAGACATTAATCACTCGTGCTAATAATGTATAAAAACCAAGAGAGCAAAAAGAGAGGAAAGTGATTTCTCATATATTTGTTTTATCATTCTACATAGACTATAATTAATATATAATAAAACCAACATATACGAAATATAGGGGTGGTTATGGTATATAATGTCTGAAATTATAATTATTTATAATAAAACTAAACTTTAATAAATTTTCAGTCAAGAAAAATATTACAAATCAAATCTCTTGAAGGAGCTAAAAAAATGCTAACTTCGCTAAAGGCCTTGTGCGATGTCGTAAATATTCGGCTAAAGATTACTTAGTTATTATATGGATGTTAAATTCAACAAAAATGTTTATCCTTCTTCGTAAAATTGTGTTAAGTTTTTCAAAAACTCACATAATTTTACTTCATTTTTTAAATTTCATTATTTCTATGCTTCGCGCTCGAAAAACTTATTTTCTCGTCAAATTTCTTCTTAAGGAATTCCAAGAAATCCAAATTAGCTTGTAATTTTAACCACAACAGTGACTGAGTTGTATTCCTTTTCATAATACCACAATCTTGGTATTTTCAACTGATAGTGTGTTTGATTATGGTTTTGTTATAGAAAAGTAAATTGAGTTAAAAAATATGGTTATTATTTAGTTGTAATAAACGGTTGAATGTATTAAAAAAATACTTTAAACTCGGTTCTATCTGGTTTCATATACTATCCTAACATGGTACAACAAGTAGGCTATAGAGTTACCCCTACCCGGGTATGGTTCCTACCTGGTTCTTGGATGTACCTAGACCAACAATACCCGTTGGGTCTATACCTTGTTCCTTATACGACACGACAAAATGATATTAGAATCTCTAGCTTGTTTTCCAAATGGCCTAATTTTTATAAGTAATTGTATCAAATAAATAAACTAAGATATAAAATATATAGGTTTGTTACATAACACAACCCGTTTCCTAAATTTATGTGTGTGTATTTCTTATATTATATGGTTTGGTTATAAGTGGTTGTAAGTGAAGAATAAGAGAAATTTACTATTCAATTTATATTTTTGGAAAATATTGTTCAAAACCCTATAATATTTTTAATATATTTTAAGTGGTTGTGAGTGGAGGAGAGAAAATAAGTAATGATAAAATTGAAAAGAAAAGAGAAAAATTAATAAGTTTTAATGTAATTATATGGATAAATATAGAAAATAGATTGGAAAACTTCAACAAATGCCAATGATATCTTGGCCTAGTGGTCAAGGGGGAGATGGAAGACTTTTTGCATCTCTTGGAAGTCCAAGTTCAAACTTTAACATGGGTAAATATTATTAACTTGATGATACGTACTAACAATTGACAAATAATCAACTATTAAAAAATGCTTTAACAATTATAGGAATGTGACACACCAATCACCCTAAAGTTTCTTAGACAATTTCCAAGGAATAAATTTTTTAATTGTCCTTTACAACACAAACACACATTAATAGGTGAGGTGTGTGCCCATAACCCTACCAAAGTGAAAAACTACAATATTAAACGTTTGTTGGATGATAATTGGATGCTAGTAGTACCATTTCATCTTCCCAAAATGTATTCTTCTCGCATACTATATTCGGGACTACAAGATATATATTGATAATAACCGAAGGACTGTTAAAAGAGGGTAATGCATTTTTACAACACAACAACACAATTGAGGAGAGTTCGTTAGAATACTTATTAGATCAAATAAGGAACTAGTTAACTATTATAAGAGATGCTAAGAACACAAGTAAAAGAGAGACAAAACAAGATAGCAACACAAGTATTTCTAGTTTTCAAAAATGTAGTATATTGTTTCTCAAGTTCTATTTTAAATTTTTATAAAGCATTATGAAAAGTAACAAGTATTTGAGATACATATACTACATTCTACAGACGGTCATACTTTGAAATCCAGTTGGACACATAAGACTAGACAACAAAATCAAATGTAGACTCAAAAGGCATATTACCTTTTGACTTGTGATTATGACATGTCATAGCTCACATCTTAATATATTACAAAAATGATAAAGTACATAAAGTAGAAAGCTCAGACTCAAGACCTTAATGTATAGTTTTCCAAAAGAATGGACCTTTTCACCAACTTGTGAAAGTTGATGACTCAAACAGAGTTGCAGGTGAAAGGTGATCTAGCTTTATGGAAAAGTACATTAGATAATAGCATGTACATAAAAGTTTTTGGGAGAAATCTGTCTTTATAAACTTTGCTTCGGAAAACTTTGTCTTTGAAGCTTCGGAAGACTTCATATTTGGCTTTGTAAGATATTGGTCTTGGCTTCGGAAGATTTTACACTTAGAATATTTCTTGTGAGGTGTAAAACTTCTGAAGCATTTCTACTTCATTAGTTCAGTGCATGCATGCAAAGAGACATTGGATGCTTTGAATTTTTTGACTGCATCAAACATATTGGAATCCTTACAAACTCCCCTAGACTAATGCTACCAAAACACTTGAAGCTCTTAATCAGTTGGCAGTCCTCATCATGATTATGACAAGACCATTCTTCATTAGATGGTCATCATCACTCAGACTTTCATAGTATCTTCTCATGTCAAAGATATCATGTAGAGGTAGGTTGAATAAGTCTTTCCATCTGTAGACATTCTCACCACCTTGATCTCTAATCACATGCCATCTTTATGGATTAGTTGTGAAGGTCTAGGATAAGATGTGTTTCTCAGAAGCAAGATGAGCCACTTGAATTGGAGTTGATTGGGCCGCCTCTTCATGCACTTCATCAGGTTGATCTGACTCATCCTGAGGTATGGAGGTGGATGATTTAGACTTTTTCTTCTTCTTTGACTTTGGTCTAGAAGCCATCCTCTTCCTCCTCTTTAATGAATTTAACTAAGAAGACTGGCCTGCAGCACCTTATTGATCACTCTTGTCTTGCTCAGTTGGGTGTTCCTCCCTCACATGTTCAGAAGGAGAGGGAGTTCGACCCAGTTGTGGATCAGAAGATGAAGTTTGTTGAGGCTCAGCAGGAGGTCCAGGTTGTGTTGTCTCAAAAGGTTCAACCTTAACCTCCACTTCTTGAGGGACCTGACTTGGTGGGGAGTGTAAGTCAACATGTTCTCCTCTTTTGATCTTCTGCTTGATCACCCTAATGTGCTCATCCATTGTAGATAGAGACATAGATCCAAATCTCCTTCTGGAGAATCCATACAACTTCAAGAAGCTCATTATTCTTTGTCTATCAACAGACTTCTTCATGCTCTTTTGAATGATGGCCCTTGACCTTGCAACATTTTCCCTTAATTTTCACTTTGTTGTCTTATGTTCTTTGAGTACTTCAAGCTTAAGTTGTTTGAGATACTCAAACTCTATGTACTCAAAGCATAAGGGAAGAAGTGCAGAAGCCTGGTATAGGCATGTGGCACTCCAGTAGTTGATCATGTTGATCCTATCAGTCTCTTTGTCTACTTGAGGTTCTTATGGAGGACAACCTCTTGTGTAGGACTTTCTTGAACTGGAGAGAGAGTGGAAACATGCTTGTATAATCTCTTTTGTCTCCCCTCCTCTTTGATATGGAGAAGTAGCTTTGCATCCTCTGCTTCCTTCCTCTCTATTAACAATTCCATGTCAGCCAGTTCATAAAGCTCTTCTAAGGGGAGAGATATAATCTCATTAATGTCATAGTTCCTGGTTTGTAGATAAGTAATCCTGACTACCCTCAACTCATCATCTTGACTGTTTGGTCTGGGGCAACCCTGATTGCAACTTCCATGAATCCTGCAGAAACAGAGGAACTTTCTCCCCTTAGCTTCCTCTTCCTCCCTCTCTCTTCCTCCTCAATCTCCTCAGAAGTCATTTTCTTTTTCCCTTTGTCAAGCACAGACCTTTGTGACTCTGGGTGGAGAGAGCTTTGGCCTTCATTGCTTGGTGTAGCCTCCAAGCTCTAGCCAAAGAGATGTTGTGACACACCTTCACCAGCAGGTGCTTCACTGAAGGAATGAATAAATAAAGTAGTTATAGGTGTGATAGGGCTCTCAAGCTCTACCACAAGGCCTTCAGTCAAGGTTTCCCCTTCTAAGCTAATCTTAGGGTTTGCCTCAACTTTTAGTTGACCAATAGTATCACCTAATTGCCTCTATCTCCTTTTAAGAATGAACTCTTCAGTAATTTTGTCCTAAATCCTTTGTGCCATCCTGTCAGCTTCTCTAGATTGACTTGGATTGACAAGAGGCATGTTTATCAGGTCAAGACCCTCATAGTAGTTCAAGGTCTAAAAATTGAAGAGTTCTTGTTGCCTTTGAACCCTTTAAAGAATAAGGGCTCTTCTGTTTGCATCATACATCCTCTTTATGATGTAGTTGGAAGTTCCTTGACTTGGAGATGAAACTGCCCTTGGTATAACTTCCTCAAAAAACTCTGAATGAAGGAGTCTATAGAGTCCACATCAATGTGAACTTGAGGAAGTTGCTGAGTATGGATAGTTGCAAGTGAGGATGGTGAGTCCTCAATGTCCATGCTTTGTGAAAAACTCCCAGGTTCTGTGTCTGTGATGACTTTCTCCCCTTTTTTGGTAGTATCACCCACTTGCATAGGTGAGCTAGAGGTTAGGTCAAAAACATTCACAACTTCTTGTGTTCTTGGTTGAGCTATTCATAAAGGTCTCTCAGCTAGTTTTTCCTTAAGATAAGATATCTCAAGTTGTTCATCATTGACCCTGTTTTGCAAGGTAGTCACATGAGTTTCAAGATGACTAACCTTGGAGACTAGATAGGTGCATGTTTTGGACAATTTTTGCACTTTTAGCCTCAGATTCCCCTAATCTTCATCAGAGTAATCATGGGGGATGAGAGAATTGGACCAAAGTCTTCTCTCTCACTACCAGCATGAAGTTCTTGGCTGTTGGTTTTTCTCTACTCAATGACAACTTAAGTTGAAGTGTTAATGGGCTAAGTTGTCATGGTTGAGGTCTTAATGATGTAATCACTTATTGAAGTGAGAGCCTCTTCCATATGGATATCCTGAACAGGTTCAGAAGTGTTGCAGGACTGATGAAGGGCAACACAATAACACAGTGAGGAGAGTTGCTAAGAACACTTAACAGATCAAATAGGGAAACTGGTTAACCTTTGTAGAGATGCTAAAAACACAAGTAAATATGAGACCGAACAAGATAGCAAAACACACAAGGAGTTGGTTTTCAAGATTGCAGTATATTGCTTTCTCAAGTTCTATTACAAATTTTACAAAGAATATTAGAAAGTTACAAGTACTTTATATACATATACTACATCCTACAACCGACCATACTTTGAAGGCCAGCCGGATACAATTGACTAGACAATAAACAAAATCAAGTGTAGAGTCAAAAGGCAGATTTGCCTTTTGATTAGTGACTATGACTTGCCATAGCTCATATCCTAATATATTACAAAAAGGATAAAGTACATAAAGTAGAAAGTTACAAACTCAAGACCTCAATGTACAGTTACCAAAAGCATGGACCTTTTCACCAACATATGAAAGTTGGTGACTTTACAGAGTTGTAGCAGAAAGGGGTCCAGCTTTATGTAAAAGGTACATCAGATAAAACATGTGTTCAAAAGTTTTCGGAAGAAATCTATCTTCAAGTGTTGGCTTCGGAAGACTTTGTCTTTGAAGCTTCGGAAGACTTCATCTTTGGCTTCGGGAGATATTGGTATTGGCTTCGGAAGATTCCACACTTAGTGTATTTTCTGATGCTGGTGTGAAACTTCCAAAGCATTCTACTTCAGTACACTTGTGCATGCATGCAGGAGAGACTCTAGGTGTTTGGGTTGCATCAGCCTTTACATTTAATCCTTACAAGTGTCCACCTCAGTGACAGGTGACTGATATGGGCTAGACATAGGTGATTCAGGAGCACTCATCTCTTTGATTAGGGGAGGAGTAGAGAGACTCATGGTACTCATTGAAACCTAAATCTTTATTAGCATAGAAGTCAAGGTTAGGAATTGGTTGGTTTAAGTCTAAAGGCTAGGGATGGTAGCTATCCCCTAAAGGTTGTTCATGTGAGTGTAGAGACTTAGAGTGAATGCTTAAGGTTGTTGGGCTTGTGAGCTGATCAGTCTGAGCATGAGGAACATTAGGACTAATACTTGTAGTGATGGTAGTGGTTTGCTCCTTAGGAGAAGGAGGAGATCTAGTTTCCACTTCTTCATGTGTAGGTAGTGATATGGGGGCCTGCATAACCTTAGTAGTTTGTGCAGGGGTTCGTTTGGATCTTCTTTGGTAAGTGAGGGTGATTTGTGGAGGTCTTTTAAGTGGTTGAGAAGTACAAGGTGTGGGTTCAACATTGGCTGGTGTTGTCAGGTTATCACCAGTGGAGGTCTTTGGCAATAAGCTCTAACATTTTTGAGACCAGCGCTGTTTCTACCCCAGAGCAGCCAACAATTGGCTTCTTAAAGATCTTATTTATAGGAGGTAGAGGTCGGGTTATAGATGTGAGATGGGTCCAGAGTTCTAAGGCAGCAAAAACGAATAATGAAATTTCTCTTATTATACGATACCCTCGCCATGGATGATACGATTCCAAGAGACAAAAGCATATTTGATTAGCTACTTCGTCGTCGTCACCTGCAAGATAAGGCCAAAAACTTGACTTTTATCTGTCCTAATTTAAGAATATTATTTGTTTCCCTCAACTGTGAGCCCAGTTCACTATTGAGAATGTGTTGAACATATCTAGAAAACATGTAATATTCTAAGGAGTCTAAGTTAGCAAGTAGATTTGTATAAACAAATTGAAAATACCTGAACTTGACCCCCTGAACCATCCCATGCACTATGAAGGAGAGATCTTTAGGAATCTGGTTACAACCTTTATGCTTGTTAAACAAGCTGTGGATGACCACATGTAGTAAGTACTTCAACTGGGATGAGACCTTCCCTTTCCTGAAGGTCTTTACAGAGAAGTCCCCCTCATAGCCCATCTGCTGAACGGATTGCTTAACAACTTCTTTAGGAATGGACAACTCATCTTCCTCATCATCCAGCTGAAGATGACTGTTTATAATGGCTGGAGTGATGAAGATTGTCCTCCCCTACATTGTAGCAGGCAGTGCCTTCTCCCCATCTAGAATAACCTCTTGACAGATTTTCCATAAATCAAGCAAATGATCCTCATAAAGAACAGGATCAATGGTAAGGGAGGTGGAATAGTTAAACAAAGCCAAAAATTTGCAAACCACTAAGAAGTGTTGATCTTTCTCAGAGTGTAACAGAACAACCTGATTGTGTTGCCCGTGTAACTGCATGGAGAAATTTGGGTCACTTCTTCTATTAAGGTTGGCCATTTGAGAAAGCTTAAAGGTGAAGGAAAGGAAGAAAACAGGCGGTTGTAGAGAGAATTTGGGAATATAGGTTTGGAGGAAAGATGAAGATGATAGAAAGAAGGGGAAACCATTGGGTTTATATGTGAAAAGGATTTAAGACAAAGTTAATGAAAGAGGATAAACTTTGAAATCCGGATGTCGGTCTGTTAGATATAGGAACAATATGTCTAGATTATTTTGTATACGCTTAGAACTTCAATCATTACTTGTAATGAATGATTTTAATTCATTATTTTGATATATGCATTATGTATATAGGTTAACTCTTATTTATGTTGATTTATATATGTTTGTAGGTACAACATTATACTTGGTCAAATTGTGAAATCGACTAAGTGTAAGAAACATATACAGATGAACATTTTTGTTTTTCCGTAGATATGTTTCTTACAAAACCAATCATCCGAATATCTTCTGCGGATGAACAAACAGCTCTGAACTACAAGTCAAGATTCCTTCAGAAGAACAAGATATATTCGGAAGAACAAATGCCTTCGGAAGAACAAGATTCCTGTGAAAGAACAAACATCTACGGAAGACTATGTACTTGCAAAGTCCAAACACTTGTATTTAAATAATACAAGTGTTACAGTCAATAACTCAACATGTCAACAAAACAGTTGTGCAAATCCCAAGAGATCTGGTGTTTCCTTAATAGAAACATAAATGTCTATAAATATGGATCTTAGGTTTCACATCAAAGTGACACACAACATACACAAGAGACGGCGACAAACATTAGGCGATGAGCACAAACATCACATCAATTCACACAAACATAAACCCTAGCAGCCGTCACATCAACATCAACACAATCATAGTTTTTATTGTTTATAGCATTCATTATTAATTCATGTGTAATCATTAATCAGATTTAATGAATTACGTTTGAATTAATTCTTGTCTTCTTATTAATTGTGTTCTTATAATTGTGTTTGTCGTAATCATTAATCATTTTCATTAATCAAACAATTAAGCCATGTTAATGTTGATTCCGCAAACATTAACTTGAGTTCCTTTAACACTGATAATTCCTGATTGTGATCCTTAGATTCACAGGTGGTATAAGAGCCAAGTGCTCATTGATTTAGATTAATTGATCTATCAGTGTTAATAGTGTTTAATTGTTTGACTGTTTTTAAAGCAAGTCATTTTTGTGTGAACATTAAAAACAATAAATTGTCATTCAGCGAGTACTATTCCATTGCTTGATTAACTTAGATAAATATTCAAATTAATTGTATAGAACATCTGGGTTATTGATTGACATTCATCAACTGTTCGAGATTAGTTGAACAAATATATTAACAATATCCTTGATTTGATAATTTAATTATCATTAAAAGGGTTAACTGATTTGTGACCTCAATTGCTTAATTTTCATTGGTTAAGTTTTTCTCACAAATTAGTTCATTACTTTATAGAAACTCTAAAATAGTTAAAGTCTTATATCTTAACTAATCATGAAAAACTTTCGTGGATCATCATACCAACCTCCAAAGTTGGAAACAAAAACAAATTTTAAGTCCTGGAAAATCAAGTTCAAGAATCATGTTAATTATACAAACTCTGACTTATGGGTTTCTATCACTGAAGGTCCTTATATACCACCCACTCTTGGGCTAGATTATAATGACAATAATCAACCCATTAGTACAAAGGATCTGTCACTTGATGATATTAAGAAGGTTAAAGTTTATATTAAAGCATGTAGCTTGCTTAGTATGGCTTTACTTGAAGAAATATTAGTTAAATGTGAGAACTATAAAACAACAAATTTCTTGTGGAAGATTCTTCATACACTTTGTGAAGGAAGTGATGAGATTAGAAGCATTAGGAGAGACACCATGCATTCATAATATGAAACCTTTTATCATATTAAGGGTGAATCAATTTCTCAACAACTCCATAGGTTCATGTAACTTGTAACAGAAATGAATATCTTGGAGTTGAAATATACAAATGAGGAGTTAAACAAAAAGATGCTCCATACTTTGCTAGAAAGTTGGAAGCAAATAGTGTCCATGTTTAAGAACACCATTGACCTCAAAGCAATTAGTTTAGATACATTGGTAACTAAAGTTGAGGCTCTTGAAATGAATAAAAAATCAAGAAACAAGAGTGTGAGAACACATGTCTCACCCTATCATTTTAAAGAAACAAAAAGTGTTGGAAGTGCCTTTATTTCCAACAATGATAGTGACAACTCCTGTACTTTGAATGAAGATGAAAAGGAAATAAGTTTCTATGCATCAAAACCTTCAAAGAAATCTTCTCAAAGTAAGTTAGGAAATGAAAAGGAAAGAACTGATGACAGAAGAGATACATCTACATCATCAGCAAAGTCTTCATCAAATAACAATCAAACAGAGCCTATTACTGTTGTTCTGGACTCTAGAGAACAAAAAACAGCCTTTGCAGCTTTCAGTTCAAATTTTCAAGCTTACCTAGGAAGCTCCTTAACATCTGCCAACATTTACCAACAAGACTTAGAAGAACTACCTCTAGATGTAATAGAAGAGATGGATCTACAATGGCAATTGGCAATGATTGCTTATAGAGCCAAACAATATCTTAGTAGAAACAAAAACTTGGCTGTAGCAAGCAAATCATCAAAGATTGGTGTGGATAAGTTAAAGATACGATGTTTCAAGTGCAATCTCTATGGACATTTCTCTAGAGAATGCAATCAACGATCAAATCCTAACTTGCCACAACAATAGCAACATCAAGCTCACCAACCATTATCATCTCAAAGATCTTTCAGACAACCACAACTAACCAACTCATCCCCACCAGCCACAAATACATCAGTGGGAACAAGTAACTCTAAAGAGACTGGATCATATTTCAAAATGGAACATGTGACTGGAGTATGTATGAGAAAGAAGTTTTGGAAGAATATCAAGCATTAATGGCTCACATGGAAAACAAAGTTCCACCCATATCTAAAGAGCAACAATCTTGGAGAGCTGACAACAAGTGGTATGTTGACAGTGGTTGTTACATGCATATGACAGGAAACTGTTCTCTTCTCCATGACTTCAAACATAAGAATGCCTCATATGTGACCTTTGGTGGGGATAAGAAGGGAGGTAAATAATTAGTGAAGGAATGGTAACTAATGGTGTACTCAAATTTAAGAAAGTAAATTATTGTGAAATTTGTAGTATAATTTATTGAGTGTCTCTCAAATTTGTGATCAAAATTATATCACATTGTTTGATAACACTAATTGTCACATTCTTAAGATAGGTTTTTTTAGTTCTAGAAGAATGAATCCTTCTTAAAGCATCAAGAAAAGGAAACACATATGTTTTGGAAATGAACAACACTACACTCACAAGACATGAAACATACCTACTATCTAAGTCATTAGAAGATGAATCTCAGTTGTGGCATAGAAGGCTTGT
>BJCM01100383.1:0-10391 GCA_018326385.1 Flaveria bidentis
TCTTGAACCTTTAATGATTCAGAACATGTCTAACAACTGCAAGCCTATATAACATGTTCATATATGCGTGTATCATTACATAATATCAATAGATATAACATTAAACAATCAACAAACATCACAGAAGAGTTTTTCATTTCATAGATTCAACATTACATATGTGTTACAAGATGAAAGTCTATTACATTTAAGATCACTAGACTAGAACTAGGGACATGTGTACCACAATCCTGTTAATATATTTTTCTTCAAATTTATTTTATTTTTCTTAGATAGATTGCCGTAGTTAGTTTAGTTACATTTGCATGATTCACTCTAAGTCTTAGTTAGTTTATGCTTCTATATGTTTGTGTATGTCTGACTCGTCTAGTCCTGATCTTGTTTCGTCTCTTTTGGAACCAGAAGATTATTTCGTCAAAGGTTACGCGAAAGACCATGAAAAACAGCTACAATCATTGAAAAAGACGTTTTGGAAGGTTCACCATCTAAAGAAGACATGGCTAACTAGGACAAGGATATGAAGATGACACACTATGTCATGCCATCAATCGATAGTTACAAGTCTAGCGTTGTCCAACCACCAATAGCGGACAACAATTCGTAGATTAAGTCTAGTATTATCCAACTCGTAGAAAACTTTGTTCAGTTCTATAGATTGCAAGACGAAGATCCTAGCGCTCACATCTCAAGATTCCTTCGTATCTGTGCGACATTCAAAATCAATTACTGTTCAGAATATTCCATTCGAATAAGACTTTTTCCATTTTCACTTCGAGGTCGAGTCATTGACTGGCTGTTAGGAACCTTTTCCTATCTGAATCTTAAGAACAGGACCCTACCCTATTCTCGAACCCTCTAAATGGCTAAACAATTCCTTTTGAAATATTTTCCACCTGATCGCACTGCCAAATTTAGAAGTAGCATCACAAGCTTTCACCAAGATGATGATGAATCATTACACGCAGTGTGGGAGAGATACAAAGGTCTCCTTTAAAGATGCTTACATCACAGACTTGATCTGTGGTTGTAGTGTCAAACCTTTTACGACGCAATCACGGAGCACACATACAAGTTTTACACCAAAGTGCGGGAGGAGATTTCAGAAGTGTCACGCCAAGAGAGGCATACCAAGCCTTAGAAAGAGTAGCTAAAATGAGCTTTGCTTATAATCCCTTAAGTACCAAACCCAGTTCTAAAGGCATTCATCAAGTAGACTCTGAAATCCTAAATACAACCCAATTAGAAGCTTTTACCAAACTATTTGAACAATTGCAAGCCAAACTGAAGAAAACTCCAACACGATACAACACATGCGGAAATTCACACAAGACCAACGAATGCCCACAAGGCATTATGATGGTTGAGGATGTTGACTACGTAGGACGGTCAAGTAACTCATACAACAACAACTCAAATTGGAGAAGCAACTCGAATTACAGAGAATCTAGTAACAACCAATCATCGATTCAAACGAATGCCACATTACCAAAAACAGAAACCACCATACCAAGGTCCAAGCAGTAGTAACCAAGACCATGGAGCATCATTAATGGGAGACTTATTGCAGTAATTGTTGTTAACCACGCAAGCCACAAATGAGTAGTTCCATAAATCTAATTGAAGAAATGAGAAGAGGTTTCAAAGAAACAAGGCTGACATCAAAAGAAACAAAGCATCATTACAAACTATAGAACACCAAGTAGGTCAAATATCATAACAACTATCTGAAAGACCCCAAGGTGCTTTGCCTAGCAACATTATGACAACCCCTAATACTCAAGTCAAAGCCATCACCACAAGGAGTGGCAAAACCACTGAAGGTGATGCACCTGCATTACAACCTATTCTTGAATAAGTAGAAACCGAAACTCCAAGTAATACAAGTGATAAGCAAAAGCAACCTATTGTCATTGAAGAACCAGCCACATACCGCCACCACCTGATGTTCCACCACCTTTATATCCAGGTTGTTTGAGACAATAATGAATGGAGGCACAGTATGGCAAATTCATGGGGTTTTTCAAGAAACTTCATGGGGTTGTTCAAGAAACTTCACATCAATCTGCCATTGGTGGAAGCCTTAGCCCAAATGCCAAAGGTTTTTGAAGGGTGTCTTGTCGAACAAAAAGAAACTAGAAGAGTTATCACATGTAGTATTGAATGTGGAATGCTATGCAGTCTCAAAAAAACTACCTCAAAAAATGATTGATCCAGGAAGCTTTACCATACCTTGCCTAATAGGAAATCTTTTTGTCAGCAACGCATTAGCTGATTTAGGTGCTAGCATCAATCTGATGCCTTATGCAGTTTTTGAAAAGTTAAACTTAGGTGAAGCTAGACCTACCCGTATGAGCATCCAATTAGCTGACCATTCAGTTAAATATTTGAGGTTATCATTGAAAATCTCTTAGTTAAAATCAACAAATTCGTATTTCCTGTTGATTTTGTGATCCTTGACATGGATGAGGATAAGAATGTTCCTCTTATCCTAGGTCGACCTTTCTTAGCGACTAATCGAGCCCTTATTGATATAGGAGGAGGAGGAGGAAATGATTTTTGATATAGGCCAATCCATGAAACACCCTAAACATCATGATGACTCACTCTATTACATTGATGTTTGCGATTCAATCATAAGCTATCATTTAAAGGAAACTCTTCAAAATGAAGCTTGCAATACTCAATTAATAGAGGTCCAAATCACCAAACCCATCTGTGAGAATCAAACCATTCCAAAACTAGAAGTTGATGAAACATCATCTCATCAAGAAGCATTTGAGATCATTAAACAAGAGCCGGAACCCAAAGTCAAACCTTTTATTGATGACCCTCTAGTTTTAGAGCTCAAATAACTTCCATCTCATCTCGAATACATTTTACTTGAAAACACATCTCAACTACCTTTCATAATCTCATCTTCCTTATCAACTGATGAGAAGAACAAGTTGCCCAATATGCTTAAGGCACACAAACGAGCAATTGCATGGAAAATCATGGACATAAAAGGAATCAATCCATTCTTTTGCACTCACAAGATACTAATGGAAGAGAACTTCAAATCCATCATTCAACCTCAAAGATGTTTAAATCTAAGCATGCAAGAGGTGGTGAAAAAAGAAGTAATCAAACTGCTAGATGCCGGTTTGATTTACCCTATTTCTGATTCGCCTTGGGTTAGTCCCATCCAAGTTGTTCCAAAGAAATGAGGAATGACTGTTGTAATTAACGAGAAGAATGAGCTTATTCCTACTCGTATAGTTACATGATAGAGAGTTTGCATCAACTATCGCAAACTCAATGACGCCACCAGGAAAGATCACTTCCCCCTTCGTTTCATTGACAAATGCTTGAAAGATTATTGTGAAAAATGTTCTATTGTTTCCTGGATGGTTTCTCAAGTTATTTCCAAATTCCTATTGCTCTTGAAGATCAAGAGAAAACAACATTCACCTGTCCATATGGCACATTTGCTTACCGACGAATGCCATTTGGATTGTGTAATGCTCCTGCTACATTTCAAATATGCATGGTAGCAATATTTCATGACATGATTGAACACTCAATGGAAGTTTTCATGGATAACTTCTCTATCTTTGGAAACTCATTTGAACAATGTCTTGAAAATCTAGAAAAGATGATGGTTAGATGTGAAGATTCTAACCTTGTTTTGAATTAGGAAAAGTGTCA
The DNA here is from genome assembly GCA_018326385.1 of Flaveria bidentis. Lineage (NCBI taxonomy): Eukaryota > Viridiplantae > Streptophyta > Magnoliopsida > Asterales > Asteraceae > Flaveria > Flaveria bidentis. The sequence continues at coordinate 3,688 of BJCM01100383.1, forward strand.
CTTCATGGTTACTGAAGGAATAATGTTAGGACATAAGATCTCTCAAGCAGGGCTTGAAGTCGATCAGTCCAATGTCGACACTATCTCCAAACTTCCATATCCCACGACCGTGAAAGCTATCAAAAGTTTCCTAGGTCATGCAGGATTCTATCGTCATTTCAACAAAGATTTCTCGAAATTCACTCGACGGATGACTCAACTTCTAGAGAAAGACGCACAATTCGTATTTTCTGACAAATGCAATAGTGCATTTAATTTGCTTAAAGATATATTGGTAACCGCTCCAATCATGGTTTCCTCAGATTGGACGCTACCATTTGAACTCATGTGCGCCGCAAGCAATTTTGCGGTAGGAGCCATATTAGGTCAAAGGAAAGACAAGCAATTCCACCCAATTCACTATGCGAGAAAAACCCTAAATGACGCACAAGAAAACTACACCACCACTAAGAAAGAGCTTCTCGCAATAGTTTTAGTATTTGAAAAATTCCGCTCGTATCTAATCCTTTCAAAAACAATTGTTTACACCAACCATGCAGCCCTTCGTTATCTGTTCAACAAACAAGATACAAAGCCGAGATTTATTCATTGGATACTTCTGCTTTAAGAATTTGACATTGAAATTCATGATAAGAAAGGAGTAGAAAATCTAGTGGTCGATCATCTCTCGTGTCTTAAAGATTCAAGTCTTTCACAAACTGAGGAACCACAATAAATGACAATTTTCCTCACGAATTCCTTATGCATATCCAATCCTCAAACGATGAACATCCTTGGTTTGCCGATTTTGCAAATTACTTGGCAAGCGTAATCCTACTTAAAGGAATGACTTATTAGCAAAAGAAGAAATTCTTTACTAATATTAAGCATTAATATTGGGAGGACCCGTATTTATTCAGACTCACTGCAGACCAACTTATCCGAAAATGCGTATATAGAAGTGAAGCGGATCAGATTCTAAGGCACTATCATGAAGGACCCACAAGAGTACACCATGGAGCAACCCTAATAGCCAAGAAAGTATTTGACTCTAGATTTTACTAGCCCACAATATTCAAAGATGCGCATAACATGGTACGCACCTGTGATGCATGTCAAATAGCAACCAATATCTCAACATGGGATGAGATGCCACAAAAACCAGTTCAAGTATGAGAGGTATTTGATATATGGGGTATTGATTTCATAGGGCCATTCCCGGTGTCATTTGGCAATCGTTACATCTTGGTAGCATAAGATTACGTTTCAAAATGGGTTGAAGCTCAAGCCCTACCTACCAATAATGCTAGAAACATTGTCAGATTTATTAAGAAACTATTCTCTTGTTTTGGTGTCCCCAAAGCTTTAATTAGTGACCAGGAACGCATTTCTGTAATAACCAACTCGAAAGAGCAATGGTCCGTTATGGAGTGCACCATCGCTTCCCAACTACTTATCCTCCACAAGCAAATGGGCAAGCCGAAGTCACTAACCGAGGCATCAAACGAATCCTTGATAAAACCATAGGTCAAAACCACAAGGCTTGGTCTACCAAACTAGATGGCACACTATAGGCTTTTCAAACAGCCTATAAGACTCCCATCGGCGCAACACCTTTCAAATTGGTTTATGGGAAGTCGTGTCATCTGCCAATGGAACTAGAACACAAGGGCTTTTAGGAACTTAAAGAAGCAAACCTAGACCACGACCTTGCAGGAAAGAATCGATACCTACAAATTCACGAATTAGAGGAATTGAGAGAACAAGCATACGAAAACACTTGGGTTTACAAAGAAAAGAGATGGAGATTCTATGATGCTCGATTAAAGAACACAAAATGATTTCTTGTGGGACAACATGTCTTACTGTATAACTCTCGGTTGCGTTTGTTTCCTGGAAAGCTGAAATCACAATGGTCTGGACCTTACACGATCAAAAACCTGTTTCCAAATGGTGCCATTGAAATTGATAACCACGACAGTTTAAGTTTCAAAGTAAATGGTCATCGTTTGAAACTGTATAACGATAGACCAACCAAGATTCTTTCAGAGGAAGTACACCTCCGCCTCGACGAAAACTAAGTGTGGGGAAGGGTCGCGCCAAAGACCCGAAACTTAAACATGGCACCTATACATAGGTTTTTCTTGAAAAATTAACTTTTTAAGGACCTCACAAGCACAAGAATTGGGTCGTGCCCTATTAAGCATGCCCCCATGCCTCTGCCAAATTTTCCCCATGATCTCCGTTGACGACTCTGGAACATTGCAGGTCGAATTTAAGACTGATTCTAACAAGCACGGGGTCGTGCCTGGCCAAGCACGCCCCCGTGTTCATTTTTTATGACCTGTATATAAATACCACACTTGTTCCATTCTTTCATCACACCCATTCCTGCTTAAAAACATCTAAGAAATGAAAAAATCAAGTCATGGAAGTTCAAACTGGAATCATGTGAAGAAACCGCGTTCTGAAACGCGAGAGCCAATGACACAAGAATACTTCTTCAAGATGCATGAACAAATCAAGCAGATGAATGAAATAAACCTTATCGCATCACAACCCCTAGCTGAACTTATCCAAAAAGTTAAAGAGATGGGAGAGGAACTCATTTTCATTAACCGTCAGCTTGCAGAACTAAGCAACCACACTTCTCAGTATCCCATCCCAAACCCTCCACATAGAATGTGTGGAGGCTTCTTTTAGAAGCATTCTGTGATATGTTAGGTGCGCTGATGCGTGTTATGGAATATGGTTTTGTAGTTTTAGATTCCTTCCTTTTAACGTATCGTGTAATTATAGGACCCTAGGAAATGTATTTGTCAATTTGGCTTGTGTTATTTAACTTTAGGACTATGTTCGTATCTTTGCTGATGATTTGGAAGTGACAGAACTTAACTGGGTAAAATGTGTAACACGCGAAACTGTAAAATGGAACAACGAAAGACTGAAACCAAACAACATAAGGGGAGCACGCCCCCGTGCCTAGGGAGGCACGCCCCCATGCTCGACAAAGAATGACAACTTCTGACTTTTCAGCCTTTTGTCTTGTTCCCTATCAATTCTCAATGTTAAAAAACGACCTCATTGCCTGCAATAGTTCGTATCCGCTTCCATTTTCACCATATTTTCCATTTCTTCATTCACCTTTTCAAGATTATTGATCAAGAGGTTTGTATACTAATTCTTATGCTAATTATGGACATTTACATGTAGTTAGGTGATTAGGTCTCTAAACAACCAAAATCCTAGCAATTATATGTAAAGCCTTGTACTTAAACATATTATGGATTGATGAATACTTTAAACCTTCTTGTTCCTGTTTCTTTTTGTAGTTAATTAGTTGTTAATTAGTATTATTAATTAGTTATTAGTATGTTTCCTTTTGTTGTTAACAAGACTATCTTCATAACTCGTGGTGAAATCATTGTTAGTCATATTCAAGTTACATGAGTTCACAAGTGGTGTTAAATACTATATATATTGTTGAGCATCTTGAATTATTAACAAGTGATTAAAATGCTAAATGTATAATCTTTGGTGTGATGTCTTATGAAACCCATGGTTGTCACTAATTTCATGAAACCATTCCAGAAATTTGTTTTGTATAGTTTAACTTATTTTTAAAATTTCAGGATCATGGATCATCCTTATTTACAATTTGAAGGGATCCGCGAGAGATGGTGTCATGATAGATTCAAAGACTGCTACAAAGGGTCGAAGGATCCCATTTACAAGCAGATAAAACAAAACTAGCGGCAGTCGGACAGCTTGAATGATATAATAATTTATTGAATATTCAGTGGAAGTGTTTGTTCTCACAAAATAGACCTTTTGGTTTGTGAACTAACTCTTGAATTATTAGCATCTTTCAGATGTAACATGAAAGACTCTGACCCTTGGGATGATATTGCAGTCTTATTCAGATTTGGTGGTCGTTGGCATAAGACATCCCTTGCCTTGTTCAGTGTCTATCTCAGTATCTACATGGAACAGGAAATGGAGGAAGAAGAAATATCAGGAATGCTGGCATACCATACTTTTCCAAACGAGGAAAGTAAAGACGCGGATAGTGGTGCCATGCGGAGAGCATTTTGGGAACGGATTGGAACCAAAGGGTTCAACTCAAGTAAAACAAAAAGCAGCCAGATATGAAACCCGCTTTTGCGATACATTCATCGGTTACTTAGCCATTCCATAACAACTCGTGGTCAAAGCGAGGGAGTTATTAATTTTAGGGACTTGTTCATTTTATATTGTATGGTTAATCAGTTGATATGTAATATTGGGTATTTGTTTTGTAATCTGTTTGCCAAGAATGCAATTGGAGGTGCTCCAATACCCATGTTTGGAGGAAGCTGGATTCTGAACTTATACGAGAGTTATGGTTGTAGCACGGAGGGAACAGAAAGAGTGATGTCAGGACTGTTGGACTTGAGCATTAGCACGAGTATGTACATGGTGACAACTCTACCAAATGGGCAACCAAGGTTTATGGATAAAAAGAGACAAATCTAGGATCCGGCGCATCCTGAGGAAATCATCATGGACCTTGATAAACCGATACAGCAGGAAGGAGCTAGAGCCGAAGCGAGATCATCTAGTTCACGCATTAGAGAATTCCCAACCATGTTAGACCTTTATGAATCAATCCAAATCACCAGCGACCATGCAAGGCGATCATTCGAATACGCCCAATAAGCCTTCAACCGAGTCGAAAATCTACATTCCCGAGTCGATGACCTGAGAAATGATGTCACGTACATCAGAAACCAAATGTATCATAAGTGGGGGATATCCTGTCACAAACTGTAACATCCGCTATGTTTCCAAGTTTAAACCCAAACCCGAATTCATTTTGAGCTTCCATTATTAATTTACTTAATAAATGGATCAAATACATTAAATATGTAATTAATTGATTGATAAATAATTCTTTTTCATAAAATTATAAAGTTTATTAATCATGTTACAACAAATAACTAAATGGAAAAGACTTATTAAAACTTCTAAGTTATAAAATGAATTTTAATAAACTTATAAAGTTTTATTAGTAATTATGAATTTTTAATACTGAAAATAAATAATCAAATTACAAAGTTTACAATTTTTATAAAAGTTATAAAGATTAACAAATAAGTAATTTGATTGATTATTCAAACTGGTTTTATAAAGTCTATAAATATTTTATAAAAAAAGTTGTTAAAATTAGAGTCTTCAAGAATTTAAATTTTAAATTATAATTGTTCTTTTATTTATTTAACTTATTTAATTTTATATTTATTTCAAATTCCAATCATAACCCTCTTTTAAAAGACTTATAAATTACCATTAACACCATTCATAACCTCCTCCTAACCTCAAGTATAAAAGCAAGGCTTAGGCCTCACTTTTCATTTGCTCATTCTCTAAAAGTCTCACTCTGATATCATTCTTTCATCTATTGGTTATGATCAATTTGAAGAATTTTATTTTACAAGAGATTTCAATAATTCTTAATACTAAGGTAATCTTTTATTGCTTTTATATTATACATTTTAATCATCCTAACATCCAATTGTTTTTATGACTTTATGTTCTTACTATTATTCTTTCTTCTTCCAAATCTCATTTTATTTTAATAATTATCATTTGATCATTAACATTTTAATAATCACTAATCTTATAACAATCACTAACATGCCTAAATTAATCTAACAACACACTAACATAAACAAAGAATCCCGTTTGCATATGGACGGTTATGCTGACGCATTCGGTTATTCCACAAGATTATTGTTCTAAATGATGGCTATGCCGAAGTCTTAGAATATTTTTATAAATCAAATAAAGACTAATATACCATATATTGACATAATAAAATTTTCTAACCCGTTTCATGCTTTAACGATTTTAAAAGTGTACATAAGTGCCTTACTACAATTCTGGTAGAATATTATCTTATTTCAGCCAACCATAACTTGATCATAACAAACTAAATTTGAGTAAACTCAGACTCCAATGTTAATTTCATTGAATTAACTTTTCAACGACAGTTTATACGTCTTCAAACTCAATCAAACGACTCAACAATAGCCTTCACAAGATAAGTGCACATTTCAGAACCTTCTGTCTTCTGCTGCTTGTTTGACCTATTTAAAGATATTTTCATAAAATTGTTTCTGAATAAAAGTTGTCCGGGAGACTTTGAACTAGTCAAGTATAAATGTTTATAATTTTATGAAACCGTTTTCTATTTTTAAAACCTGTTCAAACACATGACAAACATTCTGTCCAGAATCTAAGATTGATGCAATAATCCTTTCTCAATCTACCTTTCGCTTTTTAGCATTCTCTAAATGTCCTAACTTCTTGTAATGAGTTCCAACCTCAAGTTATTGTTTTTTTATCATTTAGGACATCACATTTGACTCTTGACATCCAAGCTTTCTTATGTACTCTACAACCATCACTATATTTGTGAGTCTTCCATGTGAGTTCTCCATGCCCCCTTTTTATTTTATTTCACAGCTTTTTGGGGTGAAACATGTTAACCTTATAAACTTACACTTGTAAACATCTTGATACTTGTAAATACACATGCAATTCATCTTTACCTTTTGTCATGGTTATTTGTGTTATTGTAAGTCTTATATGACATACATATTTTGTTTACAATCATTAACTATTGTTAGCCTGGCGACGTCTTAGATCTTTGGGCCTGACAAGCCTATTTGGTGCTAAAGTCG
>BJCM01100385.1:0-18314 GCA_018326385.1 Flaveria bidentis
CCCAATAACAAGCTTAGCAAACACCAAATAATATTTAGTTGATGATATGATCATACAATAAAATAATACACCAATTTAGAAAATGGGTTTTCAAAATAAGTTTCATATGAGATTGAACAATTTATATGGATATTTTGTTCATAGATATTGTTTGTAATGTTATTTAAGTTACTTAACTAACATCAAATAATAATGGAGTGTATGTGAGTTATAAAATTAGAAGGTTAATTATATATATAACTCAAACAAGTGACTTGTTAACAAGTGAAATTGGGTTTTAAGTTTTGGGGGGAAAACCCAATTAAAAGGATTTTGGCCGCCCTTGGTGGGTGGGTCTCCTTTTGTTTTCACTTGATGTCTTGGAACCAACATAATTGACAATAGATACACTCCATCTTCTTCTCTCTCTCATACATGCAAAAGACCATTTTTCTCTCCATTGTTGAAGATATTCAAGGCTGAAAAATAAGGTTTTCAGCAGTACTTGGTGGTTGTTTTGGTGTAAATCCTAGCATCAAGAGGTGTTTGCATAACACTTGTGGGTATGCAAGCTTGAGATGACCTTCTTTTGGTGCCTTGGTCGTTTTTCTTGGTCCACATCATCCTCCATATCCATCTATTTGCTGCTGAAAGGTAGTTTATGGCAGCCTCTTTATGGCTGTCCATAATGTATGTTTTTGTGTTTACATAGCTAGTCTTATTCACATATAAAAGGTCCTTTGTTCTTGGGTTTGTTTGTAACTTTATAATATCAATATAAAACCGAAATTTTCAGTTTATAAACTATGTTATAAAGTTTGTTTCTACTGCATTTTTCACAAAGTTTAAATGGTTAAACTATGTATCTTGTTCTAACAAACCCCAACATAAACAAAGCTTAAATCTGATTTCAAGTCTTAATCTCAAGGTAAATCATATCATAAACATCAGTAATAAACTAATTGATTCATCATTTTCGTTTAAACTCTTTGTATTCTTAAATATGATGACTTAGTTCTAACATAATCGTCTTCATTCTTATGAACATAAGGCTAATCGATTTGCAAGGGAGCACAATGTGTATACGCTCTTAAATCCAGACAACCATGTGTGAGAAGGATGCAGGGACATCATAAGATACTTACGACGATCTAGGCTGTTCTACACTTTGACAGCGGAGCCTATGATTCATCAAGATCACATAGTCGATTTCTGGAACTCAGCTCAAATTAAGGAAGATGGAGAATCTAAGGTGATTGTGGCTGAGATTAATAATAAAAGACTAAGGATAGATGAGCAGACCATAAGAAGGATACTTGTGTTGGAGAGCATGCTGAAGGAATTCGAGCTAGCAAGCTTCATAATCCCAAATTGCAACTATGAAACATTCACAACCTTTCAATCAATTCGGAGAACAAAAAAGGAGTTAGGTCATTGTGACACAGCCAAGCTTAACAAATACAATATGACCTGTTGGCTACAAGGTCATAACTACAACATGCATGAACTTAAGGGAAGAACAGTTGCTCAGTTAAGGAGGATGATGGAACAAGTGATGAAAATAGAGCTAGAAACTAGAGTAAAGTTTTGAACTGAAGCTCTAAACCTATTTTATGAGAAACAAAGCAAATTCCATGCTAATCCTATAACTGTTGAATCTAAAGATCAGCACCAAGGAAAGGAAAAACTGATCAGAGAGCCATGTGCGATTATCCCTGGCAAAGTGTGGCCACTGGGAACAACAGTTAGAGAGATCACTGAACAGAAGTCAACCCTGATAGAACTCTATGACCTTTCACAACTCCCAGTTCTTTGGAAGAAAACAAGATTATGGCCTAGAAATATGATCTAGACTAGGAATGTGCAATCGTTAATAGAACATCTGGAAGAATCCAATACTTCCATGATCTCGAGGCAGTACCGAGTCTTCCTGAGATAGATATTAAAGATTAGCGAAGCTTAATCATCTCTAAATATCCCATCTACCCAAGGGGAATAGATTTTTCTGTGTCTGTGGGTAGGTTGAAAACAAAATTCGTAGATGTTGTGCTCAAGAAGGCTAAGAGGGAAGATGCTGAGCACAAAAAGAGAAATTAAGGAAAGAAAAGGACATCCAACTCCTTAACTCTTGTAGATGATGAATTGAAAAAGAGAAATTAAGGAAAGAAAAGAACATCCAACTCCTCTACTCTTGTAGATGATGAATTGTTAAAGAGGGTTGGATACAACGACAGAAATTCAGCAAGTCTAAAACACTTTGAAGGAAATATATATATATATATATATATATATATATATATATATCCCATAACAGAATGGGAATATGTTGAGAAAACAAAAAAGATGGTGCTACTAAGAAATGCTGAAGGGAAGAAAACTGATAAGGTTAGAATTTTTGACCCAGTGGAGATCAAATTGCTTCACCCAAGCTATACATCATATCTACATGACAAATTCTTGCTAAAGCTAAATGACCTATGTCTATATGTGCATATGATTCAAGTGATTGACAAATTTTACGCAGAGGCATACAAGAGAAGAAAAGATGAAGCTGGACTGCTGAAAGGATTTACATTTGAAGAACTTTCAGAACTGAGAATCTCATTAGAAGATGAGCTCAAAATAGTACACAATTAATGTCTAGTGGAAACACTCACTACTAAAGAAGATGTGTTGGGATTAGGCTTTGACACACTTCAAAAGATATATAGAATGGAGATCAAGTAGAAATACGATGATCAAAAGGATGCAGTATCTTATTTCAACAAGAAGATAGGGTAAAGATTGAAGGAACTTTTAGTTTTGAAGAGCTGATTAGAAGTGTCTAAGCCTAAAGGGGAGTATTGTTAGATCTAAGAACAATAGATCTAGATTATTTTGTATAGGCTTAGAACTTTAATTAATACTTGTAATGAATGGTTATAATTCATTATTTTGATGTATGTATTATGTATATAGGTTAACCCATATGTGTGTTGATTTGTCTATGATTGTAGGTAAAAACATTATAATTGGTGAATTACTAAAATTGACCAAGTATAAGAAACATCTACGGATGAACATTTTGTTCTTCCGTTGATATGTTTCTTATATGTAACATACATCCGAAGATCCTCTACGGGTGAACAATCAGCTCTAGAGTTAAAGTGAAGTCACTCAAAGAGTTCAAGTGAAGACTCTGTGGATGAGCAGACTCCTTCGGAAGACAAAGTACCTACGGAAGAAAAAATTACCTCCTGAAGACTTGTTAAGCTGCGGAGTCCAAACACTTGTATTTATGTAATACAAGTGTTACAAGTCAACCAGTCAACACATCAACAAGACAGTTGTGCAAATCCCAAGAGATCTAGTGTTTCCTTAACTGAAACACATGTGCCTATAAATATGGATCATAGGTTTCACATCAACTGATGAACACGAACACACGAGCAACCAAAACGGTTAACCCAAACATCATATCAATTCACACAAACATAAACCCTAGCAGCCACCACATCAACATTAACACGTTCAAAGCATATATTGTTTATAGCATTCATTGTTTATTCATCTGTAATCATTAATCAGTTTAATGAAATACGTTTGAATTTAACCCTGTTTGCTTATTAATTTTGTTCATATCATTGTGTACGTCCTAATCATCATTATATTTGATATTTATTAATCAAACAATTAAACAAGGTTAATGTTGGTTCCGCAAACATTAAATTGATTTCCTTTAACACTGATAATTCTTGATTGCGATCCTTGGATTCGCACATATGCATATACATATACATAAAAACATAGACATAAATGTATACACGTATATGTATACACGTACATGTACATATACGTCTACACATACATATATGTATACACATATACATATACATATACATATACATATACGATACATATACACATACATATACATATACAAATACACATACCCATACACATATACAAATACACATACACGTACACATATATACATACACATACATATATACATATACACATACATATATACATACACATACACATACACATACATATATGATAGGAATCAATGTTACCTTTGTTTATAGCGATAACCCATTAACCAAACCAGTGGTCCACAGCAGGCCATGTTGCCACAATAAAGTTAGAGTTAAAGTGGAAAACTAGTTACTCACAACGAGCATAAATTTTTTATTTTGAAAAGTAGTAGTACTATACACAAATTATGGGTATAAAAACGATATATTAATGGTTTAATCCGTATTACAAATAATATCATATAAATAGTTAACAAGGTTATTTAAAAAGTTGAAGTTTTTATTAAAAAAAGGAGGAACATATAAAAATAGGAGGAAAATCATTACGAAGTGACGTAACGCGATGTAAAAGTTAGTTAGTCTCATATTTGTCAAGCATTTAAATTATTTCTTTTTTTAGGTCTAGGATCAGTAGATCTAGCCCATTTTGTATAGGCTTAGTACTTGAATTAATATCTGTAATGAATGGTTGTAATTCATTATTATGTATGCATTAAATGTATAGGTTAACCCATATATATGTGTGTTGATTTATGTATGTTTGCAGGTATAAACATTATACTTAGTCAATTTCTGAAATTGACTAAGTGTAAGAAACATCTACGGATGAACATTTTGTTCTTCCATAGACATGTTTCTTACAATTAACAAACATCCGAAGATCATCTGCAGATGACCATCAACTGAAGTGAAGTTAGAATTCCAAGTGAAGATTCCTGCGGAAGAACGAGTTTGCTTCGGAAGAACAAGATTCCTATGGAAGAACAATTGCTTTAGAAGAACAATCAACTACGGAAGACAATACTCCTGCGGAGTCCAAACACTTGTATTCAAACTATTCAAGTGTTACAAGTGAACAAGTTAGTTATGCGAATCCCAAGAAATCTGGAGATTCCTTAATAGAAACAATTTAAATCCCAAGAGATCCGGTGTTTCCTTAACAGAAACATCATTGTCTATATATATGGATCCTAGGTTTCAAATCAATTGACGACAACAATAATACGACGATTCCACAACAGAAAAACATCACACAATCAAACCCTAGCAGCCGTCACATCATTCAACACAATTTTCAATATCATTCATTAGTTATTTGTAATCATTAACTTGTTTTAATGAAATACAATTGATTTTAATAGATCATTACTTGAGTTTCATTAATCATGTTCTTGAATATTTATTGATATTAAAATTGAATACGAACAATTAAACCAAGCTAACGTTGATTCCGCAAATGTTGACTTGACATCAACTAACGCTGATAATTCCTGGTTGCGATCCTTGGATTCACAGGTGGTATGAGAGCCAAGTGCTTATTGATTTAGATCAATTGATCTATCAGTTTTAGTTGTGTTTAATTGTTCCTAAATCTTTAGATTTGTCAGTTTTTACTGATTCAATCTATCTTTTCTAAGCAAAAGTGTGTGTGATATTAAATCTGTCGTTTAACTTGGATCTATATTCAAATCAATTGAATAGCAGATCTTAGTTATTGATCAAATCAACAACTTGTTCATATCTCTTGAACAAATTCATTAGTTAACATCTTAGATCATGAGCAACTTTGGTGGATCATCTTACCAATCGCCGAAGTTGGAAACACAAGCAGATTTCAAATCCTAGAAAATCAAGTTCAGGAATCATGTAAACTATACAGATTCTGACTTATGGGTTTCCATAACAGAAGGTCCTTATATTCCACCCACCCTTGGGCCGGATTATAATGATAATAACCAACCTATAAGCACTAAAGATTTATCACCTGATGATAATAAGAAGGTTAAAGTTGATATCAAAGCATACATCTTGCTTAGTATGGCTTTACCAAAAGAAATATTGATCTGATGTGAAAATTATAAAACAGCAAATTCCTTGTGGAAGATTCTTCATACACTCTGTGAAGGGAGTGATGACATCTGAAGTATTAGGAAGGACACCCTATATTCACAATATGAAACATTTCATCATATTGAGGGTGAATCAATTCCACAACAACTCCATAGGTTTATGCAACTTGTTACAGAAATGAACATTCTGGAGTTGAAATACATAAATGAGGAACTGAACAAGAAAATGCACCAATATAGGAACTAGCTCTAATCAACCAAACATTGATAATAAATCTAAGGTGAATGAAACTGAGTCTTCTGAATCAAAAAAGATTATCAATTGAATTCAAAATTTGACTTTGATGAGTGGGATTACTTGGATGATTCTGATGAACATGATGATGATCTTGTCAACAAGGGTATAAATATTGCTTTTGAAACAATAATTCCAAAAGTTCTTGAAGAAACAAATATGTCATACCCTCCTAAACAAAGAAAGATGTTGAAGACCATCTGGAAGAGAATAGCTCAATTAAATGAAGGTCTTCAAGAGCTATCTTAGCAACAAAATTCTTCGAAAGAAGGAAATGAGAGGTGTGCCTCTACTGAGGATAGACGCAAGTCATTAGTGGAAAAAGAAAAGAAAAAGGCATTAGCCGATCATCAGCATAAGAAGAACCTTTCTTCAGTACCAGATCTGCGGAATAAGAAAACTTTTTCAGTAGAACTTAATGTTGATTCAGTAGATTATCTACGGAAGAGGAATTCAACACAATAGTTACATAAAGTGGAAAAGAAAGAATCTACTCCAAAGGTGAAGAATGATGAAAAGCCTCAAAGGTTAGAACACCATAAGAAAATAAATGATTCTAAGAAAAACCAGTTGACATGTATTGCAAATGGTGTGACATGAAAAACCATAATACTGAACAATCACATGACTATTGACTTCTACTTTAACAAATATTATGCTATCTACAACAAAAATAACCATTCCACTCAAGAATATTATTTTAATAAAAAGAACAAGACAAAAGGCATTAAGAAGAAAGAATCAGATAAGTCTGAATCAAACACTCAATCTACTGACTCTAAAAAGGGTTCAAAACTGAAGAAGTCTGAACAAAAATCAAAGTCAAAATCAAAGGATAAGACATCCTCAAGTGCTCATACTTCAATGAAAAGATCAACTTTCCAGTAATCAAAAACACCTCAGAAAAGGGTAGATTTGACTGGTAAGGAAACAAAAGATGATCATGTATTCTTTGATAATTTTGAAAAGAGAATTCATATACCTCATTCAAAAACAAAATATTGTGAGACATTTAATCATAAAGTTTCATTATCAAAACCAAAGCCTAAGATTAACATACATAAGCTGAATCAAGAAGAAATTGTGAAACAAGAACCTAGTTCATCAACATCCCCTTCAACAGAATCATCCTTATCTGAAACAACTCAAGATGAATCAAACAAAACTAAAACTGAAACTTCAAGACTTATTCACGAAGGAGTAACTATTTTAGACACTGCAGGCAAACCCACGATCATTAAGAGTTGGATTGTCAATTCTAACTGATTTATTTCTCAATGTAGGAACAATATTGGAGAGCTGACAACAAGTGGTATGTTGACAGTGGTTGTTCTAGGCATATGACAGGAAACTATTCACTTCTCCATGATTTCAAACATAAAAATGCTTCTTATGTCGCATTTGGTGGGGATAAAAAGGGAGGTAAAATTGCTGGTGAAGGAATGGTAACAAATGGTGTACTCAAGTTTGAGAAAGTAAATTATTGTGAAAATGTACAGTATAATTTACGAAGTGTATCTCAAATTTGTGATCGAAATTATACCATATTGTTCGATAATGCTAATTGTTACATTCTTAAGCCAGGTTTTTATGTTCCAGAAGATTGGGTACTTCTCAAAGCATCAAGAAAAGGAAACACTTATGTTTTGGACATGAACAACACCTCACTCACAAAACATGAACCATGCCTTCTATCTAAGTTATCAGAAGATGTATCTCAATTGTAGCACAGAAGGCTTTTCCATTCTAACATGAAGAACATGAACAAATTAGTGAAAAATGACTAAGTCATTGGATTTCCAAAGAAAGAGTTTCATTGCTCAACTCACCGTTCTTCTAGTTATAAAGGAAAACAACCTAGAGTGTCACATAAATCCAAAATTATCAATGCTAATACTACACCACTCAAATTGCTTCAAATGGATCTTTTTGGTCCTACCAATGTGATGAGCATTGGAACAAGGCAATGATGATTTCACAAGATTTAAATGGGTCTTTTTCTTTAAACAAAAGAGTGAAACATTAGAAACCTTAATGGACTTTGTGATCAAGATTGAGAATCAACTTGATGCAAAACTTAAAATTTTTAGGAGTGAGAATGGTACTGAATTTGTCAATTTTGAACTGGATTCATTTTGCAAGAGCAAAGGTATTGCAAGACAAATTAGTGCACCAAGAACTCCACAACAAAATGGAGTGGTTGAAAGAAGAAACATAACTCTCATTGAAGCAGCCAGAACAATGCTAGCAGATTCACAATTGGCCATCACATTTTGGGTAGAGGCAGTGAATACTACAAGCAATCTTCAAAACAAAACATTAATTGTCAAAGAACACAACAAAACTCCTTTTTTCTCTTGTATAAATGAAACCATACATAGGATATCTTAGACATTTTGGGTGTCATGTATCTATTTTAAACTTAAAAAAGTCATTGGAAAAAATTTCAGAAAAAGCATATGATTGTTTCTTTGTTAGATATTCTTCAGCATCTAAATCTTATAGGATCTATATTCCACAACATAAAATTATGGAAGAAACTCCTAATGTATCCTCTGATAAATCTGTATTCACTAAATCAGTTAAAGGTTCATCATGGTTATTTGACATAGTTGCTCTGACTGAATCATTTAACTATGATTATTTGAACACTGTAGGATATGATGAAATATGTTATCCATTTGTTCCACCTCATATGAATGAAGTAACATTATCTGCTGATCCTCCAAGGATGCACACATCCTCGGGTGAAAACACTTCAGCAGAAGAGCAAACTGATTCCGGAGAAGTTCCTATAACTCCTACCGAAGAACAAACTGATTCTGGAGAAGCCCCTACAGCTCTTGTAGAAAACATTCAGGATGCTACTGATAATCAAGCTACTGAAAATCATACAACACCATATGTTGAATATTTTGACTACATCCTAAGCTCTCAACCTGGTCTGGATCAGTCTCCACCAATAGACATGACTAACCTAGAATCATCTATTACAGTTGAATCAACTCCATCAACTAGAATCAATAAGACACATCCAGTCAACAACATCATTGGAGATCTTACAAAGAGAACTACAAGAAGTCAAAGTGGTACCCCCAACATTTGTATTTTTAGTTGTTTTCTTTCACAAGTGGTCCCTCCAATCATCACTGCTGCTTTAAAGGACAATAGCTGGATTGAAGGTATGCAAGAATAGCTTCAACAATTTAGAAAGCAAAAAGTATGGTCTCTAGTTGATTTACCAGAAAGCTAATATCCTATTGGTAGAAGGTGGATTTACAAAAACAAACTGGATGATAGAGGAATCATTGTAAGATATAAAGTAAGGATGATTGCACAAGGATACACACAAGAAGAGGGAATAAACAATGATGAAGTTTTTGAACCATTTACAAGAATTGAAGCCATAAGAGTGTTCCTAGCTTATGCATCATATAAGAAGTGTGCATTCCTATATGGGAAAATTGATGTGGAATCTTATGTATCACAACCCCTGGCTTTTAAGATCCTCATTATCCACATAAGGTATACAAGCTAGATAAAGCCTTGTATGGTCTTCATCAAGCACCATGAAAGTGGTATGAAACATTATCATCTTTCTTGCTCAAGCATGGCTACAAAAGAGGAACCATTGATCAGAAACTCTTTCTCAAACAAGAACATCTAGATCTCTTATTTGTTCAAATATATGTTGATGACATTATATTTGGATCAACCAATAAGAGATTGTGTGTAAATTTCGAAGAGCTGATGAAATCTAAATTTTTGATGAGTTCAATGGGTGAATTGACTTTCTTTCTTAGTCTTCAAGTTCATCAAAAATCTGATGGGATTTTCATCAATCAAGAAAAATACATACATCAAATTTTGAAAAAATACAATCTTGCTGATGTATCCTCATGAAAAACACTAGCATCAATAGTTGATAAGATTGTACCTGATCTTTCAGGAAAATCTATTGATAAAAAATTATATAGATCAATGATAGGATCACTTATGTATCTAACTGCCAATAGACCTGACATTATGTTTGTTGTGTGTGTGTGTGTGCTAGGTACCAATCTGATCGAAAGGAGTCTCATCTGAATGCTGTGAAAATGATTTTTAGATATCTCAAAGGAAAACCAGGACTAGGTCTTTGGTATCCAAAGGATGGTGACTTTACACTCTACTCATACTCAGACAATGACTATGGTGGTTATAACAGTAACAGAAAATCCACAACTGGTGGATGTCAATTTATAGGACCAAGATTAGTATCATGGCAGTGCAAGAAACAAACCAATGTCTTTGTATCTACAGTTGAAGCTGAGTACATAGCTACTTCAGCTGGTTGTTCTCAAGTCCTTTGGTTGAAAAACCAATTGCTTCACTATAGTTACAACTTCCTTCAAACTTGAATTTACATAGACAATTCTGCTGCTATGTTTATAACTGCTAATCCTATGCAACATAATAAAACAAAACATATTGAAATAAGATATCATTTTCTGAGAGATTTATCAGAAAAGGGGTTGATTAAGTTAGTCAAAATGGATACAACAAATTAGCTTGTTGATTTATTCACTGAAGCCTTTGTTTTAGTCAGATTTAATTTTCTAATTGAGTCTCTGGGCATGATTAACTTAGATTAATCAACTTGAACAAACAAAATATTGTGTGTAATGTTGCTTCAGCATAACACATGCTTGGAAAATGATAGAACACTATATCTTTGCCTATTCCTGAATTCTTAAATATCAATAAATCTGAGCAAGTTTCTTCATATGTGAGTAGGTTCATCTTGAGTGGAAACTACACTTAGTGCATGCCAAACATATTTCAAAGTGATTGTTTTTGGAAAACTTCATTTTGATGACACAAAGTGAGTCTTATTATGATGTGATCACATCACTCATCTAAACACACTATGTACCGACACTTTATAATATCTATTTTTTCAAAACATACTCCCTCTGTTTTGTGTAAGCAAAGACCTGGGTGTAAGGTCACCAAACTGTATATCAGTTATCAAAGGCAAAAAGATCATGATCCTCATCATCCATCTATTTTGTGTAAACTAAGACCCGGGTTAAAGGCACCTCTGTTCTACGTGAGTAAATACCCGGTGACCTGATGATGATCATATCAAAGTTCTCAAAAGAATCCAGTGTGATCAATTGTACATTTATCTAGAGCTTTTATATCAATGCATTAATGAGATGTCAAATGCATCATAAGATAGAACTTATAACTTAAAGTACATAGTTATTAAGTGTGAAAAAGTGATGATTTGACTTGCAAAGTGAAGAAAAAATCAACGTGAATTGAATGTGAAGCCCATAACAGTTATTTCCTAATGAATATGAAAACATAATAAACAGCATGCCTAGTTGATACATTAGCTCTTGTATGGATTTAAGTGGACAATATACTTGCAATCAGAACTGTGTTCAGGTATCAATTCAACAAAATAACTTATCAGGAAGAGGCTTAGTATTATAGTATGATCCCATTATATGTGTATATATCTCTATGCATCATCATATAGTTCAATAACACTTATGATATTCTTCTTAGAAATTTATGATAAATGCATAGTGTCATCATTAATCACAAATTTAGGGGGAGTAGAATTCATGATGATAAGTTTATCAATGAGCAGCTTTGTCTATTTCATTAATAATTTGAAGGAATTGGAAACTGAGCACCAACTTAGCTACTGGATACATGAAGTTTTCTTTTCAATTATTTAAGCTTTCTTACACTCAATTATAATGAATACAAAGTCAACAAGGTCCATCTTAAGCATCAACAGAAAATACAGTGTGTTGAAAGTCTACCCGTAGATTGATAAACTACGGATGAGCAAAGATCAATAAATATAATTTAATTTCATAGTTTGGTAACCTATGAAAATTTAAGTTATACTTCATCAATAGAAGTTGTTAAGATATCCGCAGATGATTTATGGAATCCGTAGATGATCTGCGGAAGAACTTAGAACAGAAGATTGTTGAGGGTCCCACTTATTGTTTAGGGTCCCACTTATTTTTGAGGGTCCCACTTCATTAAATAAATAAAATTAATGTGTCTGAGAAAGTATAAATGATGTTCTTTGACTTCAAAACTCATTATTCTCTTTTTCAGTTTACTTTTTCAGACCTAGAAAAACACGCACTCAACAAATTACCAAATCAAAACATCAAACAAACATATATTTCTGCTCTCAAATCACTCTGTTCAAGGTAAAACATGTCGTAATGTTCAATAATGAACCATTTGATTCTCATACAATCTCACAACTGTCCGTATTCTCATATTAATAATGTGATTCTAACGAAATCTTCTTTATTCTTATGAATAGATGGAGAATCGATTTGCGAGAGAGCACAATGTGTGTGCTTTCTTAAATCCTGACGACCCTATCTCAGAAGGTGTCAAGACATTATCTAATATCTAAGAAGATCCAGGTTGTTCTATGCCTTATTAGCAGAGCCTGTGATTCATCAATCACACATAACGGATTTCTAGAACTCCGCTCAAATAGAAGAAGATGATCAAGTTATTGTGGCTGATGTGAAGAATCAAAGACTGAGAGTGGATGAACAGACAATAAGAAAGGTTCTTGAGTTGGGAGATGTAGAAGCTGGTCACCTTATTGTATTTGATAATGAACACATAGAGAAAGTATTTCTTCTGATGGGGTATGATGGTGACTTCCAGAAGGGAGAAACCAAGAAAGGAAGACTTTGCAAGTCATACAGATTTCTCTGCCACACTTATCTTAAGTGCATCTCAAACAATAAATCTGGACTTGATAGATTTTCAACGCATATCTCTTCAGGCATTATGGTGTCTTTGAGGGAAGAACCTACAATTACTCAAAGTACATCTTCAAGTGCTTATGTGATCAGATCAAAATACAAAAGGCTGACTAGATGTGTATGTTTCCAAGGTTTCTGCAACTGATCATCAATGCTGATCTGCCTGGGACTAATATAGATGGAGATGTTTTTGTTCAAGCACACATAGGTAGATCTATTCTGAATAAAATATCCGGGAAGTATGAAGGAGGAGACATGCATGTGTTTGCTCATGTGATAGATGCTAATGCAAATATTCCCCAAGATCTTGTGTAAGAAGATCAACAAAAGGACTTTTCAACCAACTCTGTTCAAGCCACACACTCACCAATTCTATCACCCATTTAGCAACAACATCAATATCCATAACTCCCTTCTCCTACAAGTTAAAATCCTCAACCTATCTCACCCACACACTCTGTTCACTCTTAAAAATCTTCCTCAGCCAATCAAAACACTGTCTCCTAAGCTAATACTGTTAATTTATCATTATCTAAGAATGAATCTCCTGTCCATTCAAATGATACTGAACCAGTTTCTCCAGTCATTGTCAATCAGCAGCAACAACAACCACAACATGATGAGCATGATGAATCAAAAGATGAATGCTCCAGTTTAGCAAGTGCGGCTCATACTGAAGATCATAAAGATGTAATTGCTGATTAACAAGAAGAAGAAGATAAGTATGAGGAAGTGATTGCCTATGATGAAGATGACATTAGTGATGTGGACATCCCAGTAAGCAAATGCTATCCAGTGGCTGAATACAACAAGCTTGTGATAAAGTCTGACAGCAGAAAGAAAAGAATTCAAGACCTGAAAGGCATTGTAAAAGAAAACGATGTTCAGCTGATGCAACAAAAAGCAATCATCACAAGATTAGGAGAAGATTCCAAATGCAACAATGAAGTCATTGATGCTCTACTAAATTTTGTTGAAGAACAAAAAGAATTTATTTCTAATCAAAAGGCTGAAATAGAAAAGTTTGTGTTAGAGAGCAACCAAGCTAACAAGACTATTGAAGAACAACATTCTAAGATACAAAGAAAGAATGAAGAGGTTGAGGAGCTGAAGATGAAAATAAATGCCATGGAATCTAAGTCTGTCACTACACCAGTACAACTGAAAGAACCTGCAACATCTTCCAAGCCTCTAATTCTCTACTGAAGGAAGAGGAAATATTTGGGTTTAACAAAGAAACAAACAATCAATATTTAAGAGCCACCCAAAAGGTCAAAGAATACATCATCAGAGCACATTCCTTCAATGAATGTATCAACATCGAAGCAAGTTATTCATGATGAAGCTAAGAGTGATGCTAAGTGAAAAGAGTTGACTGAAGAAGAAACCAACAAAGATAAAGAAGAATCAACTGCTGATGTTCATCTAACAACAAAAGACATTGTGGAAGAGAGGCCTGAGTCAACTACGTTTATGACCCTAATCAACCATGGTTTTCCTTATGACATGGTTGAAAGAATGAATATGACCAAGATAAAAAACATTCTGAAAGAGTTTGAGCTTGCGAGATTTATGATCCTAATTGTGATTAAGAGGCATTCATAATATTTCAAGCCATCTAGAAAATAAAGAAAGACCTATGCCACAGTGACACAACAAACTCAGCAAATACAATATGGTCTGTTGGCTACAAGGTCATAACTACAAGGCACATGAGCTCAAAGGAAGAAATGATGGTGAGCTGAGAAGAATGATGGAACATGTTATGTCTGTTGAACTTGACTCAGGAGTAAGGTTTAGAACTGAATCTCCAAATCCAACCTATGAGCACCAAAGCAAACTTTTTGTTGATCGTGTAACTATTGAATCCAAAGATCAGCACGAAGGCAAAGACAAACTGATCAGAGAACCAATAGTAGTCATACCTGGCAAAGTGTGGCCATTAGGGACAACTATTAGAGAAATAACTGAAGAGAAATCAACTCTGATAGAGCTGTATGATCACATCACAACTCCTAATTCTATGGAAGAAAATAGGATTATGGCCTAGAAATATGATCTAGACTGGGATTGTGCAATTATCAATAGAACCTTTAAAAGAATTCAGTATTTCCATGATACAGAGGCATTGCTGAGGCTTCATAAGAGAGACATCAAGGATCTGCAAAGTCTAATAATTTCTAACTATCCAATTCAATCAAGGGGAAGAGATTTCTTTGTGTTGGTGGGAAAATTAAAGACAAAAGTCATAGATGATGTGCTCAAGGAAGCTAAGAGAGATGATGACGATCATAGAAAGAGAATTAAAAGAATCAAAAGAACAACAAAGCCCTCTTCATTTGTTTATGAGGAAATGTTGAAAGGGTTGGATATAGCCATGGAAATGAAACATCTATCAAAAGATTCAAGGGAAATCAATACACATCTCCCATAACCGAAAATGGTTATGTTGAGAAAACTAAAGAACTGGTGCTACTAAGGAATGCTGAAGGAAAGAAGGCTAAGAAGATTAGAATTTTTGACCTAGTAGAGAACAAACTGCTCCACCCTAGTTATACTTCATACCTTCATGACAAATTCTTTCCAAAGCTAACTGATGAAAGGGATTAGAATGACTTATGTCTACATGTGCACATCATTCAAGTTGTGGATAAGCTGAATGCCAAAGCACACAAGAGAAGAATGTTGGATTCTTTATGCTCAAGACACATAGAATATTGATGTGGTTAGTCGTTGTGATCCAAGTCGGGTCATACCCAATAACAAGCTTAGCAAACACCAATTAATATTTAAATGATGATATGATCATGTAATTAAATAAATACACCAATTTAGAAAATGGGTTTTCTAAAAAAGTTGCATATGAGATTGAACAACTTATAGGGATATTTTGTTCATAGGTATTGTTTGTAATGTTATTTAAGTTAGTTAAATAACATCAAATAATAAAGGAGTGTATGTGTTATACAATTAAAAGGTTAATTATATAACCAAATTATTGTCTAGTTACTACAAAATGGGTGATTAAAATTTGGGGGCAAAACCCTTTTTGAACTACCTATTTCGGCCGCCCCTTTTCCTTAGGGGTTGGAGCATTTTGTGTTGGTAGAAGACACTCTTAACTAGCAAAAGGTTTCACTCAAACTCAAAGGGTTGATTATTATGAAACTATCTTGCCTATGGCAATGCTAAAGTAAATTAGGATATTATTTGCCATAGCTGCATATTATGACTATGATATTTGGCAAATGGATGTCAAAACCCTTTTTTTAATGGACATCTCAACGAGACTGTCCATATGGTTCACCTTGATGGTTTTGTGGATCCAAAACATCCTAATAAAGTATGCAAGTTAAAGAGATCAATCTATGGATTAAAACAAGCATCAAGAAGTTAGAATCAACATTTTGATGAAGAGATCAAGAAATTTGGTTTCATCAAGAACACTGACGAGGCTTGTGTATATAAGAAGGCTAGTGGGAGCATAATAACATTCTTAGTATTGTATGTTGATGACATACTACATTTTGGAAATGATATTCCAACCATGGAAGGTGTTAAAACCTGGCTTGGAAGTTGTTTTTGCATAAAAGATCTCGGTGAAGCCGCCTATATTTTGTTAATAAAGATCCATAGGGATAGATCGAGGCGGTTGACATGTTTAAACCAAAGTGAATATATTGATAAAGTCTTGAAAAGGTTCAAGATGGAAAACTCTAAGAAAGGTATGGTACCTATTCAAAGAGGGACAATATTGAGTACATCTTAATGTCCATGCTCAAAGGATGAGCAAGATCAAATGAAGGACATCCCATATGCTTCTGCTATAGGATCCATCATGTATGCGATGATATGCATTAGACTAGATGTGTCATGCGCGTTAAGCATGACAAGCAGATATTAGCAGAATCCAGGTAATCGCCATTGGATGGCTTTTAAAAGTATATTGAAATACCTTAGGAGGACTAAGGATATGTTTCTAATATACGGGTTTGGTGAAGAGGAACTCGTTTTAAAGGGTTACACAGATGCGAGTTTCCAAACTGCTCGAGATGATTCTCGATCACAATCAGGGTATGTCTTCAGTATGAATGGAGGGGCAGTGTCCTGGAAGAGTTCAAAACAAGAGGTGGTAGCATTGTCCACTACAGAATCCGAATACATAGCCGCCTCATTAGCAGCTGAGGAAGCTTCATGGATAAAGAAATTTATCACTGATCTAGGGGTCGTCCCTACCATTAAAGATCCCCTAGAAATATTTTATGATAACGAGGGTGCGATTGCACAAATCAAGGATCCCAGTGCACATCAAAAGACTAGACACATTGAACGGAGATTCAACTACATAAGAGATGAAGTTGAAAAAGGAAAGATATGTATTCGTAAAGTTCACACCGATCAAAACATTGCACATCCACTCACGAAGCTCCTTGTAAAGGCAAAGCATGAAAGTCATACTTGTGCCTTAGGACTTTGATTTTCTAGTGATTGGAATTGATATGTTTAGTATTTAATAGTATGGAACAATGTAATGTTTAACTCTTTATATATTTGTGATATTCTGAGATTGTGTTCCTTTTAGCTTGTATATATCAATGAATATATTTATTATTCTGAATGTCCATAGTCGGTCATATTTGTGGGAACTAATTTGAACATAAGACTATTATGAACGTGTATTGGTGGATATTCATAAGGTATAAATATAGAGCAATTGGTTGCTGGCAAAGTTCATAGATATTTATGGGATACAAATATTGGACTGACCCGCATCTTAATTTTTACAACATGGAATCTTCTAGATTGATTATAACTAAATTTGAGTAAAGGAAAATATCATTTGGTATCCTCCGACCTGATATACATATGGGGTTTTGATATTCACCAAATGTTATACCTTGAGCTAGTTCTTCACTGCTCTGAAATAATGGACAGTACATAAGGCTATGATCAGGTGTGACACAAGGTGATTCTGAGAAACATATGTAGTCAAGATGGAATTTGTTTCTCTTATTCGTTGAGAGCAAGATGTCTAATGCCTGATTAATTTAAATCAACAAGGAATGATCATTTTGTGTCCTAGAATTTAACATGACATCTTTAACAAAAGTATAAATGATTTATTCACCTAAATCATTTCAAGTTGGATACTTGAATCGGATGATGTTATTCAATGGCTTTTATTCATGCGTATTAAGGGTAGTAAACCGTTGTTAGACGGTATATACTGCTTGCATCAATCTCTTATGAGTCTTGTACAAGTAGGAGATTGTTGGATTCTTTATGCTCGAGACACATTAAATATTGATGTGGTTAGTATGTTGTGATCCAAGTCGGGTCATACCCAATAACAAGCTTAGCAAAC
>BJCM01100393.1:0-21588 GCA_018326385.1 Flaveria bidentis
AGGATAAAGTACATGAAGTAGAAAGTTACAGACTCAAGACCTCAATGTACAGTTACTAAAAGCATGGACCTTTTCACCAACTCATGTAAGTTGGTGACTTTAACGAGATGCAATGGAAAGGTGTCCAGCTTTATGGAATAGTACATCAGATAAAGCATGTGTCAAAAGTCTTCGGAAGAAATCTGTCTTCATAAGTTGAAGCTTCGGAAGACTTTGTCTCTGAGGCTTCGGAAGACTTCATATTTGGCTTCGGATGATATTGGTCATGGCTTCGGAAGATTTCACACTTAGAATATTTCTGTTGCATGTGTGAAACTTCCTAAGCATTCTTTTTCATTACACTTGTGCAGCATGCAGGAGAGACTTTGGATGTTTAGGTTGCATCAGCCTATTCATTAATCTCTATAGTTTTGTTGTTAAAAAGATCACGTCTGAGGTGATCAATAGTTTTTCTAAGTTAAAATGGTCATGTCTGATATGTTCGCTGATCAAAATGTCTTATCAATAAGAAAAGGGTTAAGTGTATGAATGGTCATAAGATCAAACTCATAAGTATGAGTCATTCGCATAACTGGACCATGAGTATGGACTAGTCGTATGATTGGACCATACTTATGAACCAGTCACACGAATGGAGCATGAGTATGAACAATTCATACGATTGGATCACTAGAATGAACCAATCGCATGAATCGAGGTGACCAAATGAGTTAGTCGCACGACTGAATTTGACCGACTGAGCCAATCACACGACTAAGCACCAATCGTACGAATGAGGAATGCGAATGGATCCAGTCGCCCGAATGAAAAAAGATTCAGTATAAATAGGGCTAAAGTCGGTCGCATATGTTCATCACCCCTCAATCGCTTAAAAATCGCCTGAAAGTAGCGACACCCTACCAAAATCTGATTAAATCGATTTCTCCTTACCATTGTGCTACTGACGTGTTTTTACATCATCTGTAGGTAATTAGAGACCCAAATCGCTCAAAATACACAGTGAAAACAAACCCTAATAGGCCCAAATTGTTTAAAATCAAGAAATAAGTGATAACTATCAAGCAGATCAAATAAAATTGAAAATAGGCTAAATTGATAGACAGACTGCAACATTTAATGGTCCTGCAAGTCTAAAGAACCTAAACACAACATTTAACTTCTAGTATTGACCTAGATTCGGGATAAAAGTGTCGAACAGAGACGTATGCGACTGGTCACTTCGAATGAACTCCAATCGCACGATTGAACTGGGTGAATGACTCAATCGGCCGAATGAACTAGGCGTATGAGCACAATCGCACGATTGAACTCAGCCGCATGCTTAGTCACCCGATTGAACTCAGTTGCATGCTTACTCACCCGACTGAACTCAGCCGCATGCTCAGTCGCTCGATTGAACTCAGCGGCATGCTCAGTCGCCCGATTGAAGTCAGTCGCATACTCAATCAACCGAATCGCATGATTGAACCAGACTGATTTCAAAACAATTTAAGTTTCAATAGTTTATGTTATGGACAAATCTCATGTTTATGTGTCTTGTGTTACATAAACATGGCAGATAGGTGGATCATCAACACCAAGCATAACATTTGTGCTCACTTGGATGCCACCACTCGGAATGCTGCTGAGTTTGCTCGTATCATTGCATTTCTGAGGAGATCTAGGATCTACAGAGCTATATCTGCACCTTGCACACCCTACCAGTCTATACAGCAGGCCTTCTAGGAAGGTGCATCAGTTGACCGATCTACTGAGCCTTACTGTATACGCAGCAACATTTTTGGCTAGGAGAATGAGGTCACGGTAGCAGATCTTAGACGTGTACTGGAATTGGGAGATGATGGTGCCTACCCAACCAGGTTACATCCTCTTACCGTAAGGTGATGTTTTCTACGGATGAGGTAGACTGGGGACATCAACGCAGGTGTGTTCAACAAAAGCAACCTTTGTCCCTAGTTCAAGTACCTAGCACATGTCATTCTAAAGTGCATTGCTTCACAGAGGAGTGGATTTGATGATCTATCTGACCAAATCTAGAATGCTTACGTAGCACTGGTGCTGAATCACCCCTTCAGCTTCTCCAACATGATTTTCTCCTACTTGATTGAGAACATAGAGGCCAAAGCAGGGAAGGTTTCTGCATGTACCAAAGATTCCTACAGATGATCATTGACGAGAAGCTTCCTTCGCTGCCTAAGGAGAGTCATGATGCAGTCTCTCTCGAGGTCATGGATGACACCACCCTTGGGAGGATGAAGGTTTACAGGGGCAAGCAGGTGAAGCCCCCTGTAAGGAGATTGTTTGGGCATCTGGACCGGGATGACTACGTGGCGCCTGCAAGGAGTAGTCTGATGAAGAGCCTTTAGTGCGAACGGTGGGGAGTCGGGTTGTAGCCACGGAGAGAGGTAATAGGGCGATTGGTGGATGCCACGGGGAGTCCGGGGATGTTACGGTTGTTGATACAGATCCATCATATACCCCGGACCTACCCAGCAGCCAAGGGGGAGCCACTGTGACTAAGGGCTAGAGGAGGAAGAGAATGGCTCACCCTTATGGCAAGAAGGGGAAAAGGCTAAGGTTTACATTGACCTCTACTACTGCCACAGCCACCACCTCATCCACCACTGCTACCACCACCACTACCACACCACCTATCACTACCACACTCCCATCCACCACCACTACATCCTACCATCCACCACCCACTCATATACCACCATCCACATTCACCACAACCACCACTATAGCCTACCCTTCACCACCCACTCATACACCACCATCCACATTCACCATAACCAACACTACAACATACCCTTCACCACCCACTCATACACCACCATCCATATTCACCACAACCACCACTACAGCCTACCCTTCACCACCCACTCATACACCACCACCCATATTCACCACAACCACCATTACCATCACCAGCCACCAAGCTGGTCCCTCATCTCACACCACATTCACCACTAGACCTACTCTACCCTCCATTGGGGTAGAGGAACAGCTGGCAGTACTTAACCGTATGGTGTTGAAGCTGTTAGCGGCTGATGAAGAGAAAGCTGCCCAACTAAGTCAGCTTGTTGACCTAAATGCTACGCAAGCACAGCAGATCGATCACCAATCACAACAGATCGCACAGCAAGTGCAACAGATTTCGCAACTCCAAGAGCACAATGCCAAATCAGTGCATAGGATTGAGGAGTTGGAGGCATCTAACAAGTCTTTCATGCTCAAGCTAAAGGGATCAAAAGATGAGCCTCTGAAGATAAGAGAAGGTGATGATGATGATGATGATGATGATGATGATGATAGTGATGATGATGAGATGAGTGAAGATGGAAAGCCACGAGGAAGGCAGGATGATGATAATGGTGAAGAAGGAGATGCAGCTGCATCTGCCTCAACTCAGGGTCAAGAGAGACGGACAAAGAGAAACCAAGACCAAGGAACATCATCTTCTGCCCCATCTGCTGAGAACCCAGCCATACAGGACAAAAGTAATGCTTAGAAGTTTATGTATTTGAAAACTTTGTACTTGAAACTTGTATTAAACTTAATGTACTTAATGTTTATGTATCTTCATCAAATGTTTGTTTGTCTTGATTAATTACTAATTGTTGATGTATTTACATGTTTAAATCAAGCAGATCAATCATCTCAGCAAGATGAGTATGATGTTACTCCCCATCAGCAAATCAAGTCTCAACTTACAATGATTCTTGATTTGCAAGGGATAGTTAGAAGGTCTGTAAATTATACTCCTGAAGAAGGAGAAATCATACAAGACCTTACTAATAAACAACTTGCTGAGATGTTCCGGCTCAACCTGGACAAGATTGTCAAGGACGCTCCTACTTTTGAAGTTACAAGTGATGATGAGCTCAATGACATAGATGAAATCGAGATAGAGGACGTCACTGCTGACCATTATCCAGAGTACACTGAACGAGAGGGAAATGTAGTCCCCAACTTGGGTGATACTCTTGGTAGTGATACATTTGACAAGCTGGATCAGATGGAGAAAGAGACGGAGAAAAATGAGGGTCAAGCCCAAGCCTCGGACGCTGATGTTGACATCAGAAAGGCTGAATGGGTGGCCTGTTTTGCTGAGATCCGAGCCATGCGCACTGCATAAAAGCCTAACGTCTACACCAAGCTATATAAATTCAAGAAACACCTAAAGGTGTCAGGCAAGATCATAGCATGGGCTTATTTTGAGGATCTAAATGTATATGCAGTGAAGAGAGAAAAGGGCATAGAGAACTTTAGATTTCCACACGATCTAAAGACTCTACCCGGTTTTGAGCTCAACCAGCTGGCACGCCTAAAGTTGTTGTATGCTGACCCGAGAAAGAAGTCAGGCTGGTTTGAGGCTGCATTTAGGAAAGAATACCACACCAGGTGGGTAAACTTCAGACCTCAACAACCAACGAGGTACATAAGAAGGTCTGAAGTTGATTCCATTACTGGAAAGCCTAAAGTAGTGCTAAAGTGGAGTCCTCCGCGTACTATGTCCAAAATCCCTCTAAGGGAAATGCCATAGGACTTCACTCCACACTTCAAGCGGTGGTATTACGATTGGAGAACAGGTGAAGCTATTATAGTCTTGCAAAAGGAGAGCCAAATGGATACTATTCGGGTATTTGATCCAATGTGGTTGACTAACTTGTCTGATGATGTATACACATTAGTGGCCACTGTTCTATGATTCGCAAGACATTGTACAAGCCCTCCAGTTTCAAAATGTTATACAACTCTGCTTTGCATTTAAGATAAAAATGCTGGAGTTCAAGAGAGGAAAAGTACAAGAAGTTTGATGAGTTGATGAAGAATGTTAGACAATGACGTAAACTAGGTCCAAGAGGGAGTTTGTTGATACATGTGAACCTAGTTTAGGAACTTAATGTAATATGTCTATCATGTGTTACATATATGTAATCGAATGGGTATGAATGAAATACAAGTGTGGTTGATGTTTATAATGTTTAATATTTTATTGTTTATTGTGTAATAACTCATATTGAACTAGCTATATAGGTTTTTGGTTGTTTACATAGTTCTTAGTCAATAATGGTTGAGAAATGTGTTTAAACTTAATCGTGTGAAGTTCTCATGCAAATGGACCATACGCATGAATACTTCATGCTAATGGACCAGTCGCACGACTGAACCAGGAGATTGGACTAGTCACACGATTATGACATACAATTGACTCAATCGCACGACTGAACCCTCAGTCGTGCGGATGGATCAACCGCATGATTCAGTCATACGATTGGAAGACCCTAACCTATAAATACCACTTAATTCGTGGAAAAACATAGCAATTCGAATGCCTACACACATAACCGTACCCTAGCCGTCCAGAGACTCAAGAAAACCTGTTCCAAGTTCATAGATCACAGTTGATCGTTTTCTAATCATTCTTAACATTTCATTAACGTTTCATTAATCGTTAGTTTGATCTGAACTATGTTCTCCCTGATTGAATCACCAATCAAATAAGATTCTGCACTATTTGAGTTGGTATAGGCGCAAAATCAGTTAGTACTTCATACGTACACGGTCCCTAATAGTTCCCTCATAAGAGATTAATTTCTTGATCTACCTAGAGGAACACTGGACCATGCTGCTAGACTTCTTGGTCTCAACTCTGACTCCTTAAACGATAAAGAGAAGAAGCTGAGAAGAAAGCTGGTGACTCTACTGGATACAAAGAAAGGGGACAAGATTCTTAGTCAGCCCCTCGTGCCTAGAAAGAAAATTATCCAGTGGAGGTTCGATGAAGCTTCTCACAACTTTGTTGTGGAGAGAGAATGGAGAAAGTAACAGGCTGAATGCCTCCTCACTACTACACTCTAGCATATTTTACATTGCTGAGTTAGCAGAGAAACAATTCTCCAATCCCTCCAACTCCGAAAATGCTACTCACATCAGAAGTCATTTTAGCAGCCTTCATCTTGCTGAACTAACCGCAAAAGTAAAGATTGAAGAGGAGTTGAAACTGAGAGAGAAGTAAGACAAGGAAAAGTCAACCACCAAAGGCAAGGCCTTTCTACAGATGGTGGAAGGCCCTAAATTGGAACCAAAAGTTAGATGGGAGTATGACTACAGCCCCCGTCAACTAACTCTTTTCAGAGGGACCCAACAAATGGTGCATATCATTCAGAGTGACAGACTGGATCTCCTGTCAACTAATGATTTGTACAAGCTTCTCAACAATACTTTTTGGAAGAACAAAGAAACAGATAAATATCTGTTTTCCCTAGTACTGAAAGTTTTGAGAAGCAGGAACAAGTGAGGTTTTGGTAGCATCAGCCTAGAGGGAGTTTGTTGGATCAAGAAGAAGGCTGGTGCAACCAAAATCAAATCACTTAGACTATTTTGGTACATCTAATAAAAACTTTTGAAGCCAAGTGTGGAACTTCCGAAGGAAATAGTGTTCTTCCGAAGACAAAGTGCAAGATCAACTTCCGAAGACAAACTCTACTTCCAAAGACAAAGTGTTCACTTCAGAAGATCAAGTCTAAGAAGAAAAGATCAGAAGTGAACTTCCAAAGTATGAAGAAAAGAAGAAGTCCTCAAGCCTTGGAAGAAGTAGCCTCTTCCGAAGTATAAGTGGCTTCGAAAGAACTTGTTTTTCCGAAGCCAACTACCCTTCGGAAGACACTACTATGAACCAGTGGACATAAGTGTGGTGTCTCTGACACTCCGTTGCAGACCTCTGAGATACCGCATGGCGTTTTCTCAAAAGCCATGTAGTTGACCATACTTATTTCACTATTCACATTTATTAGTTAGTACAGTTACCAACCTTAGTTGGTGACAAAAGGTAAGTCATGGACATGTCATGACTATCATATCTTAGATAATACTTTATATAAGATACCTTAACTTTAGCATTATAGTATATGCTTTAGTCATAGGTTCCCAGCTGGTATCAAAGTATATCCGACTGTAGGTAGTAGTATATATAGTTTCTCATTGTAACTCATGTAACATGTTTGTAAGAGTATTTTAATACTTTGAGTTGATAAGTAATATATACAAGTACCTTTAAAATTATCTCTTTGTGTTCTTTGCTACTTATTATAGTATTATCAACTCTTAGAAGAGACTCTATTTAATCTGATCCAAGTGTATTATAAGTGAGTTTGAGAGAAAACCAAGTGTTAAGTGACAAAAACCGATCTTGCACTATGTATATTCAATATACCGTTACCCAATAAAGCCGCATTTTATTTCTACATTTTTTGTTTTATATACATTCTTTTAGCCATCATAAAATTAATAATGTATACTTTTAACCCATTTGATTATTTAGTAGTTTAATTATCTATATTAACTTTTGTTGTCTTTTAATGAAAAAAATTATATGTTTTATCATTAGTTTTTTTAAAACGTTCCGATATAAATTGGTTTGTAAACGAAGAAGTATATATAACGAAGCATTTTTAGCGGTGTATGCTATCATCACTATTGTTTTAGTAACAACATCGAGTGATAATAACTTTTACGTTGGTGACACTTTGAGGTTTTACATGATAGCATAGTCGCTAGACATGTTTTTGCCATTACATTATTGATATCTGGAATCATGACGTAGTCCTCGACGCAATGAACACAAATGATAACCTATTTAAAACTAAACATATCTTAAAATAAAAAAAAATCATTATTGAATTAGTTTACTGCAAAAAAAAATTTGGTATGCTTCTAATTTTTGAACTAGATCCGAAACTACTATTTGTAAAGGCGCTAGCGTCTTATCCCGAAAATACAATTTGAAAATTAAGTTTTGGAAGGGAAAAAATAATAAAGAAAAGATATTTTCAGAACTTTCCGTAATATATTTGTGAGAAAATTGCATAATTAGTCCCTGTGGTTTGGCCATATTGCCAAGTTGGTCCCTAGATTTTAAAAAGTGCAAATTTAGTCCAAACATTTGTAAAATGGTTGCAACTTTAGTCCCCACGGTTAATGTTCGTTAGTTTTTAATGAATGAGGGACTAAACTTTTGATATAATCAAACCCATGGACCACTTATGTAATTATCACTAGTTTAAAAAAAGAAAATAAAAACAAAGAGTTAATTAGTAAAAAATACTATTAAACCTGAAACCACAGCTTCTTCTTCTTCG
The DNA here is from genome assembly GCA_018326385.1 of Flaveria bidentis. Taxonomy (NCBI): domain Eukaryota; kingdom Viridiplantae; phylum Streptophyta; class Magnoliopsida; order Asterales; family Asteraceae; genus Flaveria; species Flaveria bidentis. The sequence continues at coordinate 8,148 of BJCM01100393.1, forward strand.
ACGGTGAAAAGAATCGCCTATGGAATCCGACGGAGACTTCGACGACGCCGGTGTCGGATGGGACGTCAGCTTCTTCTTCTTCTACTGTGAAAATCACCAATGGCTATTGATCAATCAACGTTCCCACGATTTTCGCCGTGACAATCGTCGTCTTAATCGTCATATGCTCACTGTCGTTCTACCCTGTGAATCATACTTACTACCACCATCTGTCGCTAGCGTGTTCATCATGCCATTGTCGATTTTCAACAACAAAAACGATTGATACATTGGCACATCCTGGTGCACCAACAACGATTGCTTCAGCAACCATTAAATTCCTGTTTTTCGATTAAAATCGATTAGTGGACGTAATTTTCAGGGCGGCCAGCTCCGGCAGCAAAGCCTCTGCCTCCACCTCCGACACGGTATAAACTTACGTAAGTTTCAAAATTACATAAGTGGCCCATGGTTTTGATTATATTAAAAACTTGGTTCCTCATTCGTTAAAAACTAACAGACATTAACCGTGGGGACTAAACTTGCAACCATTTCACAAATGTGTAGACTAAATTTGCACTTTTTAAAATCTGAGGACCAAATTTACAATATGACCAAAGCACAAGGACTAATTATGCAATTTTCTCAATATTTGTTACGGTAAAGCAATTAAATTAAAAAATATATATAAATTAAAAGAGGGATCGTATATTGTAGAACAACATTGTGTCGTCATTCCGTTTTCTTCTTTTGTTTAACTTGATCCCAACTCAACCACCTGTAACCGACGCGTTTACTGTTCTCCGGCGAAACCTCACCGGAAACCACCATTCTACAGCCATGAGACCTCCACTCGGGAAACCGATCAACGTCAACGCTATGGCTCGGAAGATCGATGTCGATGATCGAATTCCACTTCGTAACTATTATCGGATCGCCGATAATCTCCTCAAACAGGTATTCCTTGCTTCTAAAAGAAAATTTGATGAGGAGTAACTTTAGTTTTATTTCGTGTTTCTATTTGCCTTTTGAAGCTGTAGTTTGATTGATAGTCGACATTGATTGAAATTACCTCATTGGTTTTAGTCCTACAGTTAGTTAGGGTTTAATGTTCAACAATACAGTTTGGTTCAATTGGGCTCTTGTGGATTGCAAGTATTGATGATGATTACTTGGTAGCTTCTTTATCTTGCTTTTATGCTTCCTTTTTTTTCCAATGCCAAAATCAAGATAAATGTCAAATGATCAATGGGTCAGGAAAGCAAGAACCTTGTGGTTAGTGAATGAATTGTGTTTATCTAACCGTTCAGTTAAATGCCAATTCCTTAGGTGTACTCTAGTCAACTTGCCTTTCTCCTTCTTCCATATGATATTAGGATGGATTAGGGTTTAATGCACCAATATCATTGACCTGATCCTCTTAGAGATCCTCAGTTATGAGTGTTGGGTCAAAATAGTACTAGCAAGAACAATTTGTTGATGAGGCGAACTAGTGTAAGAAGTTTGCTGTAAACGAAATTGATATCAGACAGCCTACTATTGTTCCTGGCTATAAATAGAACCTACCATATTCAACAAAACCCTGCAACTGGATTGCAAACTTTCATTCGGCAGCGTAAAACGTGGTTTTAGTCACACTTGCCCCCTATGAGCATCACATAGTCCTCTCAGTACAAGTTGGAGAAGACCAAACGTTCACAAGCAATGCTTTTAAATTTCAATCCTTTCATTACTGAACATGTGTCATTCACTTTGAACTTTCTTTCTGCTACATTAAGATGCCAAACTATGTGCATTTGATGTTCTATTGTCATCTTAATTGTTGATGGTTGTTTAAGATTTTACAAGGAGAACTCTTTAAGCACTCATGAAAAACAAAAAAAAATTGTTTACAGTTTTCTTTGGCTCTGCTATAGGCTTGACCGCTTGAATATGCTGCATTTCCACTGCAGGAATACTATCCATCAACAGCCATTAAACTTGGATCTTGTGAAATTCTTATAGTAATATCAGTGGCTAAACTTATGTTAGAAGCCAACATAAACTAGACAAAGAACTCTGGTCTCAGAGCCTTATGCTTTTATCAACAAGTTTTAGCATTGTCCTCCTAAAGGGAAGAATAAGCCGTAACAACAAATGCTTTATTGTTTGCTTTTATTTGCAAACTAATTTTTTTGGGTGTGGTACAAAGTATTTTGTGCATTTTTAAATGCATCTTTTGCAGTCATCTTCATATCATGCTCCCATATGTACATGCATGTTTTGCAAACGAGGGATTCATTTGTTGCAGTATGGTACTAACTTCTGTGCATGCAGGCGAACATATATCGAGAGGAAAAGAATATTATAGATTTGTATGTGATTCTTCTAAGATATTCAAGGTAATTAAAGAGTCATGATCAGATCTCAATCTAGGCATTTAGAGTTTTGCTTATTGTTGAACTTAAACTATTTTTATGTTTGAATTTTCAGTTTGGTGCTAGATACAATAAAATATCATCGCGACTACCTTGTTTTATGTTCAAAGGAACGGGCATTTTGCAAGAAGGTGAATTTGGTTGATTAATTTGTACCTGTATCTCACATTGTATGTTGTTACTTGATTAAAATGTGATGACATGGTGTTACGGGCTTTCCTTTCTATTTTCAGCAATTACCAGTGGTGGTTGATGAGTTGGAATCTTTGAAACCAGAGTTTACCCGCCAATTGGAGAGATTAAACAAAGGTCATTCTAGAATTGAAAAAGATAAACCAAATCGTCAATCACTTGCTGTGAATAACAGAGTTTCTTTTGATTCTGATAACAAGCAGGTATGATTGTTCACTCACATAAATTGTTTGTTTTTTTCATCATTAGTGCTGCTCAGTAATATTGATGGAAATTAAGCTGTTATTAGTTGATGTCAATTGATGTTCATTGATGTTTTTTTTCAGTTTTTTATTACCATTATCTCTCATGTAGTTGTCTTTATATGTTGTTGCAGCCCCAAAACATGGAAAGTCGGCTCTCTTGTAACCAGAACCCTGGAAATACTCAAAATAAACAATCAAGTTCCTATGACATGCAGTTTCAAAAGCTGTGAGTTTTTTTTTATTATATGTGATAATTAATCCATCTCTTTTTTGGAGGTTTGTTTTAAAGTTGCAAAGTGTGATCAACCATACTTGTTTGTAATTTAAACTGGTTTCACATGCCATTATATCTCATCTTGTTGCGGTAAATATAGAAAGGGGAATGTGGTCTTTGTTTAGAGGGGAATATATTATTGCACATTCATATTCATTGTTTAAAGTATGCAAATTCTCAGCTATCAGATTTTTAAGTATGTGTTCTCATGCTATATTCAGATCTCTATTGCCACCTCCCAGACAAGAAACTTTATCAAGACATTCTCTTCTAGGTCCTAATGGTCTTCGCGGTCAATGGTTAAATCCTAGTTCGCAGATAAAGGTAAGGTCATTATGTTTTATTGCGCTATGATATTTGAATTGTGAATTCTGAGACTGAATCATGTTGTGGCACAGGTGCAATATCCAACATATACCGACTTAAACTCGAGTGACAATTTGAGGTTAGTGTCTTTACAAAGTCTACTATTTAGATTAGCATGAACCATGAAGCTAAGTGTTTGGTATGTTGTAATGGAAGGCGGAATGAAATGGACCAGAATATGATTTCTTCCATTTGGTTGATCTTCATCTGTTGAGGAGGGGTGTTTTTTATATTCCTTTTAAGGAATGGAGTGAAAGTTTATAATGTAACCTATTTGTTTTTGTTTTTTAAATATTTATAACACTAACTTCTCTAGAACTTTGCAAAGTTTTTATTAAATTACTTTTTATATTTTCAAAAGTAACTACAAATCATTTGTTTGTAATTTGCATGAGATTGTCTCAATCTTTCATGTTGTTTACTAATTTAGTTTTAAAAATATAATTGATGGCTTTTTTCTTTTATATTATGTAGTAATGGAAGGTAAGATATGCATATAAATATAACATGAAAACTGATGTAAAAACTATAAATTTTTTTGATAAAATATAAGCAATGAATTATTGCTTTTTTTAATGTCTTGACTATAATAATGATAGAATTTAATAAAAGTGAATGAAATTTAATAAAAGTGAATAAAAATTACTCTTTGCATTCCTGCATGTTAATTGTCAACTAGACTTGATGATGTATTGTGATGCATCATTCCACTCACTCTCTCATCCCAATACCTAGTTCTTCCCATTTCTTTGTTATATGCAGTTCTTGTGGCATTTCCTGATCTGTATATGTTAAGTTAATATTTGTAATCCTCAGTAACTTGGAAAAACATGCTGCATTTTAGCTTGCAGTTTAATACCAGACTTATTCTATATTTTATTGTGCTCATAGCTTAATTCAGACTGTGCAAAGTGACATCCCCAGTGCCAAAGATAGCAACACAGGAGTAGATACATCTACAATGGAATCAGTGCTATCTCTAGATGATGGTAGATGGGCCCGCCTTAATGAGGATCAGTTTGATGATGATCATTTTCTTTCTGGAAATATCAGACAACCTTCTCCCCCTCCCGTGCTTGCTCGACTGCAGCCAGAACATTCTCCGATATCTCCTTCACGAGTTGCTGATCCAAGACCCGGACCTGCCAACGCATTTCAAGATGATTCGCCCACTTCTAACGCATACCACCATTTACATATTGTAAGTTCTTTTACTGAGAAATACTCCATCTATGCTTCAAGTATTTGACATTATTCTCTTTATTTTTTGCAGCCTGTAAAAATGATGCAAGATTTTTTGAGATTGGCACATGAAAATACTAAAAGAAACTTAGAGACATGTGGTGTGCTTGCTGGTTCATTGGTAAGAGTACATTGGTCCCATTGGTCCCCTTAGTAAGATATTTTTCTTGGTTGTCACTTGTCAGATCTTGTTATCTTACATATTTTTTTTTCAATTTGATTGTAGAAAAACAGGAATTTCCAAATCACCACACTTATTATACCAAAGCAGGAGTCAACTTCTGATTCAGTAAGAACATAAAACTATATAATGTTAATCTATTTTGATGTATACGTTCCAAGATGCTATGCAAATAGGGCTGCATTATTTTTTTCTATAATCAAGTTACATAGGTTTCTTTGCTATATATCAATGGTGGGTGTTGCATATATCTGATTCTAATTTTCTTTTAAATATGTTATAATAATTAAATCATAACATTTTGTTTTCTTTAGCTTCTTTAGAGTTATACATAGAGCTACTTTAGTTGTATGCTTGTATATAGAGATCATAGTAGTCACAGGCTCAAAGCTTACTCATGGTGCAAAGGGTGAGCCTGTCGCCTTGGCGCAAAGCACTTAAAGCATGCTCGCTCGAGACATGCAAGGCACACATGGGCATTTTTTGTTGTTTTAGACATGTTTTAGGTTGTTTCAGATTAGTTTAGACCCTTTTTCTGGCTTAGTTAGACTGGCAGACTGGTGTTAAGCTGGTTCAGAGAGCTATTTTGCTGATCATGGCCTGTTGTTCCATTTTTGTTGTGCCTTTGCGCCTTGCTACTGCGCTGCGCTTGGCACCTTTGACTACTATGATAGAGATGAAAAACTCTGAATCGGATAGTTAATGCTTTTTAATGATTAGATTCTATAATAATTTTTTTAATGTATTACTTTTAGCTGTATAAGGATTAAAATTGGTTGAAAATATCATCTACAATTAATTTATAAATGTCTTTTGGTTGTACATATAGTTTCTTTTATTGTACATAGAGTTTTTTTTATGTGTGTTTTTATTTTAGTATCTTAATTTTCAGTTTCAAAAAGTTAAACAACTTAAAACTGCAAATCTTGATCAGTTTTTACTGTCAGTTGGTTTCAACCTTTTTTCCCTTACCTCTACCTTTTCCTTAAAATTTTCAAACAATTGCAAACTACATCTCTATTATCTTGTACTCTACAAGAAAAGAGGATAGTATTATTATATAATGACGTATCATTTTTGATGCATTGTGTTTTGCTCTTCAGTGTCAGACGTTAAATGAAGAAGATATATTTGAGGTTCAGGACAAGCGTTCTCTTTTCCCTCTTGGATGGATACATGTAAGTGGCCACAAAGACATATTTGCTGAATGATACTAAATTTTCAGATTGATATAACTATTATATTTTCTGATGTCTTACACATGTCATAATTCTCCAGACTCATCCATCACAAACTTGTTTCATGTCATCAGTTGATCTGCACACACATTACTCATATCAGGTACAAATTAATCATACTGTATTTTGGTTTTGCTTAGAATGTTTTGTTAGTAGTTAATGTATTGAACCTCATGAACAACACACCAACGGTGGCTAAGAAAGAGAACACAAACAAAATGGAAGTATGTTTTGAATGGTCATGCAAAGTAGTGCATAACCTCCAAATCATTTATTACTAAGAAAATACTTTAAACATTTGACATTATTTATCTATAAAAAAATAAAAACATGGTAAAAGTTGTTCCAAGCCAGTCCATTTCAAATCATACACATAATTATTACCTGTTGATGGAACTTCCTTCCGTGATGTTAAATTCTGTGAGTTTGTTTTCCGCCACAAGTTTGATGGAATTTTCTTCCTTTGCTGTCTCGGAATCTGTAGTTTGTGTCCTTTTTTCCATTTTATACACAGGAACCTAATTTTTAGCTCAAACTTCAGATTATGCTTCCAGAAGCAATTGCAATTGTGATGGCACCTACCGATGAATCCAGGTACATTCCTATCAGCTACTGTTTTCATGCAAAAATATTCAGATCTCAAAATTTGAATAATTATCCCAGTACAAATCGATTTGACTTTGATACCAACAAATTGTTCATGAAACTATCTTCATGTATTATAATGCAAAGGTTATAAATGTTGCCTTGGTACTACTGCAACGTCTGGTTTTCAATACTGTTAATGTGTCAATTCTTTGAATACTAGCATGATTATATTGTTGTTGTGTGTGTGGGTTGGGGTGGGGGTTCAATTCTTTGAAACAGAGTACATTATTGTTGATGAGAATTTGCTATCTGTTTTCATGTGTTATCCATACATGGAGCACTTATAATGCTCTTGGTCTTATTATATATGAACTTCATCTACACAGCCCACATGGTATATTCCACCTTTCGGATCCTTCTGGAGTGAATTTAATTCGGAAGTGTGATCAGCGTGGCTTTCATCCTCATGAGGAACCAGATGACGGTAGTCCAATATATGAACATTGTTCCCATGTTTATATGAACGAGACTTTGAACTTTGACGTTGTTGATCTCCGGTGAACTTCAATATCGTATTAATGTTGAAGATATTTTTACAAATTTGCTTTTGTGAATATGATCTGAGCATGGAGAAATGGAGTACTTGGTTGATACGGACAGATTGTGAAGACTAAGCGGTAAACGGCATACGATCATATTTTAGTTATAGTGTCGTGCTTATGTGTAATGAATATATTTGTTACTATGCTCAAACTAAAACCATTTGTTACTTTTGGACGGAGACAGTAAGTTTAATGGCTTATTACAAGTGTATGGGTTGATATTTGGATACACTTGTTACCTCAAAATCCTTAGAAACTACAGTAGGCTATGTGAATTAATAATATTGAGTGGGCTTGCGTCATTTTTTGCGTACTCTCCGAAGTAGAAAATGAGTGAAGACCGGAGTAGACTGCTAGAAAAAAAAAGATACTTTAAGTGTTTAATCAATAAAAGGTTTGAACCATTAAGTGTTGAATTATTAAGAAGTCTGAATCATTAAGAGGTAGTATATTGTTTATTAACTATTCAAATGCAAATGTCTGACCAATTCAGATAAAAGATTTTAATAATTTAGCATTAGACCTTTTAATCATTTAACACTAATATAATGTTTAATCAATCATTCAGATGCAAATGTTTAAACCATTTAGATATTTGCTCTCAAAACAAGTAGTTTGAATCATTAAGTGTTGAACCATTAAATGTTAAACCATTCAAATATTTGAATTATTAAGAGGTTGATTAATAGGCTGTTAAATAGTCTCTTGCTGTTATGTCATCTGTCGAATCATTTTTCAAATCTTATGAATTATGTCATGTGACAATTGACATACATATTATATGAACGTAAAAATATTCTAACAAGCCCTTTATGTGATGCCAACTAAAATAGGGGACGTGTATCGGCTTGTATGGAGGCTGCTGGTCTCAAAAATCAGCCGATACTACTTGTGATAGCCAATTTTGCTTATTTATGTATTATAAATAGTACATATAATTTATATATAAATTTTAAATGTGTATAATTCGTAACTATATTCACATTTATGTTTATGGGTGTTTCACATCTAAGCCGCAAAATATAATGGTTTTTTTACGGTTAAAAACGACAATAGTAACCTTCAAGCACATGACAAATATACTAACCGGTCAAGTTAAAATGTATAACAAGAAAAAGACGGGTGATCATATCAACTCACCATCATCACTTACTAGCAATGGCTCGATTCTACACGCAATAAATAGAGACAAGAGTTTATAAGAGAAGGGGTGGTAATTCAATTTCTGTGAAGACAAATAAAGGTAGAAGATAGAGTTTCATGTGGCATTAAGTTGGTTCATTAAGAAGAAAGAGAAATAAAGAACTGGGACCAAATGAAGAGCTGATGAATATCAACAAGTTTTCAGTAAGTGGGGTGATAGACTCGAATGCTTTACGCAACTTTCACAATGAGGAACAAACAGGTAATCTTACGGCGGATGCAAGTGTCGAATGCACTAAAACGAATTTGGTGGAAGATGAAAGCTTTATGATGTTGAATTCACCGGGTTTTGTTCTTATGGAGATGAGTTGGAGTTTAGGTTTGAGGAAGTTGGAGATGATGTGAAGTAGTGAAGGTTTGGCTGTGGGGGATGATGATCTAGAGGTCAATCACTACTAGCTAGATGTATATTGTGGTTAATTTTTTTTTTATTACTTTCTCTTAATGTTATATTTTTCTAAACCTACGTTAATATATTTTGGTGGGTCAAAGAAGTACTTGATTAAGCTAAGCAACATGGATTTTGTCACGAGCTAGCTACAACTCTTTTTTTATTTTATTAAACACGAATAGACAAAAAAATATTACATTAGATTCCTATTTATCGTACTTTTCGTACATTTATTACCTTTTCACTTCTACTTAGATCCTGTCGTATGCTTAACCTCCCTTAATGTAATAGTTATTATATTCCGTCATCGTTCATTTCGTACATATCGCACGTTTCGTACATTTCGTACTTATCGCACTGTTCGTACATTTATTACCTTTTCACTTCTACCTAGATCCTGTCGTATGCTTAACCTCCCTTTTGATCACAAAGTCATATCATATAGGGTTAAGTGACAAGGACCTCATATCGCACGTATGTAGTAGTCACATAGACTAACTCCCCCTATGTGTGAACCATTAAGGGTTAGCTAAGATCGCACACTGCAAACACACAGTTGAGCTAACAACTCTCAATGAGTTGTGAACCTCCTTTCATTTGCTTGCAAGACTTTTTTCATTCGTTCATTCAATATGTTTCACTTTCATTATCTTAAATTTTTCGATTCGTTAAGATAATACTTTACGTTCATTATCATAATCACACCACGTAAAGTCATATCATAATACGTAATAAGGAACATAAGAAAACATATCATACATAAGCAAAACATCATCATACATCATCATACATAACATCACACATCATTTATTCACATACATTAACATATTCACAACAAGCATAAGCCATCATAGAACATAACTCATCCTCCGCGGGACAACGGGGGTTCGGGGGCGGTAGCCCTTGACAGCGGGGTCCTAGTGGCAGCAGCCCCTAGTGGGGTCTAAGGGGCAACGTCCCTGGCTGGGGTCGCGATGCCACGTCAGCGTGAAATTTCTTTATCTTTGCACTTTTGTATATCACATTTTGTTATTGAAAAACCAATCTTCCTATTAAAACCTCTTAAAATCTTGGTCATCTAAAACGTATATTTAGTATGCATTTCTAGCCCCAAACAAGTTTAAAATCTTTAAAATAGAGGATCTAGAACTCACTTGGACTCAATGAGTAGCTTCTTAATCAAGCTTTCTAAGCAAGGGTCACTCCACACAGCCTGCAGATAAGTCAACACCCAAAGGGGTTAATTTCTGCCTAATTTCGCTGCTAATTGAGCTGCAAGATTAGCAATTTCGTTGCTAGTTTCGCTAGCAGTTTCGCCAGCAGTTTCGCTGCTAGTTTCGCCAGCAGTTTCACTGCTAGTTTCACCGGCATCTTTACTGCCAGTTTCGCTGCTAGTTTCGCCCAACTTTCGTTGGAAATTCAAGTCTGCGAATCTACCTGCGAAACAAAAGTTTCGTAGAACGGGCTGAACGGGCTGGATGAACACCCAGTTTCGTAGAACGGGCTGAAATTACGAACCAACCCATTTTTGACCCAAAACTTCAATCTATTACACCCAAAACCTTGGTTTATCACACAATAAGCTATATCTAAGCTTCTTGCATATTTTCTTAGACAAAAAACGTGAGTTTTGGGTGATTCTTTGCCACTTTCAAAAACCCCTAGCCCTAGATTTGGGTTTACATCAAAAGGAAAGATTAAATGATGTTTCTTACCTTGATTCTTGGTCTTTCCTTGTTGTTTGGGTGCCCACAACACCGATCTTCAATCCCGTGATCAACCGAGCCTTGAATCTTCACCTCCTCTCTACTTTCTCTCTCTACACACACTCTCTCTAAAAAGTTGGTGTTAAGTTGTAAATGAGAGTTGCTCAAGCTAATCCGTTTATATATACCGGACGTTCCTGAAACCTTAAACTCGCCGGACACATAACCCGAAAGGTTAACTCGGTCTATAACCCATATCCATCTTATTTACATTAAATAATCTCGTTTAAGTCCATTATTATTATTTTGCTCGTTTATACTTTATTCGGGACGTTACAATAAAATATGTTTGATGATAAATTATTGAGGATCACTAAGATTTCGTAGAAACTGAGAAACCTTACCAATTGCATAGTGATCTTAGGTTGTGTCAACAAAAGATACTCTGATGCATCTACGTTGCTCTGATATAAAAAAAAGATAACCAAATAGACACTAGTATAACAAGAGAACTATCATATACATATTTAAATAAAGGTTGACACTCAACGACACCAATCTTTTGCAATAATATTGCAAATATTTCTATTATGAAAGGTGTAAACATCATAAGAGCGATGCATGCTTAAGATATAGAAAAAGTACCCAAATCCTTGAGTGCAAATTATGAGTGTAAACGCCTAATTAAATCCATAACAAACATAGAAAAGATTTTAGTAATAATAATGTGACCCATGGAAACCAAAATATAGTGTGTAATAAAAGCTCTGTTGTAAATCTTGTTCTTTTAAAACTCAAAATATCAATATTTATTTTCAGTTTGGTCCTAAAAAAGAAGTCATCAGATTTAAAAAAGTCAAAGACTCAATCTTTCTGTTTTAAACATTCAAAAAGATCGATCATTTAACTTTAATTTCAGTTTCTTAAGAACATGATAGAAGAGAGATAGAAAATGACATAAGAGAGAGCATAGATTAGAGAAAACACATAAAAAGATTCAAACCAGAAATATCTTAAATGATCATAGAAGTTGTGGCTTTAACAGCTAGCATTCACCAATTGCTAAGGGGTTAGTCAGGAGTCTTTTCCCCCGCTCGAATGCGAACTGCAAAACTTGGCGGCTACAAACAAGATAGCTATGATTAGAGTTATGGGCGTTTGAACTAAAATACTTCGCATTTTCCTTCTTGGTTCCCCAATCTCGAGGTATATGAAAGACATGGAGAAAAACCACAAGAAATAAGAGTAGAAGATAACTTCAAAAACTAGAACTGATATCTTCAAGCCATAAAGAGCTTTCTATAGCGTACACACATGATATGACAAGGTTAAGTAATCAAAGCCAGGAGGTCTGGTCATGTATACAATCTCTTATAAGTCAATGGAAAAATACATTGCTAACATCAATATGTCTAATATACCATCCATGAGAAAAAACAATAAATAATACTTGCCGACTGATGATAGGTTTAACCACAAGGCTAAATTTCTCAGTGTATTTAACATCTTGGTTAAATGAAAGCCCTTAGAAATAAATCAGGATTTCATAAAGAATAATATACACTACAAGATTTTTGCCCTATCGCAACGATAATTGTCGTCACCATAGGTGCCATTTGTCGTCGCCATAGCCTATCGATAAGACATGTCGTCGCGATAGTGGTAGTAGCCGTAGTTTCGTCGCAATAGGTCAAAAAAAATCGTCGGGGTAGACTTTGTTGCCATTGTCACCTATCGCGACGAAAATGCGTCCCAAGCCGAAATATCACAAGTACCGCCTCGTCCTGGGCCATCGCACGGAAAACTATAACCAAAATCCTTTTTATCTGGCATTAACTTGGAACCACCTGCATCTGACGCACCTTTTACTAAAGAATAATATACACTACAAGATTTTTGCCCTATCGCAACGATAATTGTCGTCACCATAGGTGCCATTTGTCGTCGCCATAGCCTATTGATAAGACATGTCGTCGCGATAGTGGTAGTAGCCGTAGTTTCGTCGCAATAGGTCAAAAAAAATCGTCGGGGTAGACTTTGTTGCCATTGTCACCTATCGCGACGAAAATGCGTCCCAAGCCGAAATATCACAAGTACCGCCTCGTCCTGGGCCATCGCACGGAAAACTATAACCAAAATCCTTTTTATCTGGCATTAACTTGGAACCACCTGCATCTGACGCACCTTTTACTAAAGAATAATATACACTACAAGATTTTTGCCCTATCGCAACGATAATTGTCGTCACCATAGGTGCCATTTGTCGTCGCCATAGCCTATTGATAAGACATGTCGTCGCGATAGTGGTAGTAGCCGTAGTTTCGTCGCAATAGGTCAAAAAAATCGTCGGGGTAGACTTTGTCGCCATTGTCACCTATCGCGACGACATGTCGTCGCGATAGGCTTGTCGCTATTAATTTTTTCCCATTTTTTTAATTCCAAATTTAAAAATAAAATATCTAACCCGGGGACCCTATGGCGACGACATGTCATCGCCATAGGTATTTTAATAAAATAAATAACAAAAATGGAAAATATATTAAATTAATAAAATTATTTTCTAAGTTTACCTATGGCGACAACATGTTGTTGTCATAAGATTCTTGGTTAAATAATTTATTTTTTAAATTTTGATTTTTTCCAGGTTTTTTACCTAAATAATTTACCCAAATCAGATACGCAGAAATGAAACCTAAATATTACCAATACTTAAACGTAGATCAAACAATTCTAATTAAGTACATACCAAAGAAGACAAAAGTACCAAACTAAACATATCTTAAGTTTTTACAACCCTAACAAATTAACTTCCTAATT
>BJCM01100413.1:0-17664 GCA_018326385.1 Flaveria bidentis
CTTGGCGTGTATTGTAAGATGTCCTCAGCTGTTGTGGACATCTTTAGTAGTTTTATGTTAGTTTCAGCTATTTGAATAATCAGTTAGATGTCACTATCTGGTGACATCTGCTGACGTCACATTCCTCTATAAAGGGAATGTTGACCTAATTTGTACGTTGCCGAAGCTTGCGAGTGAATGAATATATTATCTTTTGCAGAAAACTCTCTCTTTATAACAGTCACTGTTTGATTGAATATTCTTATTATTCTTGCTTAAATTTCGTCTAATTTTAGTACGATTCCGCTGCATATTATAACCTAATTGATCAAACTAGATCGTTGATCCCCAACAGTGGTTAATCCAGTTCACTGTTTGATTAAGTTTTATTTTATTCTCCTCTTTGTGTTGTTGTGTTGTAAGTGACCCCCTTCACCTGTCCTGCAAAGTTGTTGTTCACAAATCATTTAGATTCAATAGTAAATGCGAGAGTACGGTTTGAAATTTTCTAACACCCCTATCTTTGTTGATAATTATGCTGCAATTGCTGTCACTATAAATCCAGTCCAACACCTAAAAACTAAACACATCGGTATTAAATATCACTTTATACGTGACTGTTTTGAAAAACAATTAATCGATGTTGTTAAAATTAATATAGATTTTCAACGTGTCGACCTCTACACAAAAGTATTTGACAAACCTTGGGTTTTATATCTATTGGAGGTAAATGGCGTGAAAAAGAGATATGTTGTGATTCCAAAAGAGTCGAGTCTGTAGTCTGCCAAATTTTTCTTATTTTTTATATTTTTTATTTATTTATTTTCTTTTCCTTTCTTTAAAAATTCAAAAACAGAAAAATATTTTCGGTTTTAGAATTTTAGGTGGAAAAATGTTGTGTTTCAGTATTTAATTACTTAAAAAAACGAGGCTGGGTAGATAAGCAGAAAGCAAAGAAATCAAATCTGTGAGATTGATTCAACAATTATGGAAAATGATAGTACACAGGGAACTAATTGTTAGCGACATCTAAAAGGATTGAAATGATCAAAATACTATATTCAAATACAAGTCTGAGAATGTAGAGAATGAATGAAGAGGCTGATGCAACCCAAACATCCAAAGTCTATCCTACATGTTGCACAAGTGCATTGAAGAAGAATGCTTAGGAAGTTTTACACATGCAACAGAAAATACTCTAAGTGTAAAATCTTCCAAAGCCAAGACCAATATCTTACGAAGCCAAATATGAAGTCTTCCAAAGCTTCAGAGACAAAGTCTTCCGAAGCCTCAACTCTTGAAGACAGATTTCTTTCGAAGACTTTTTGTAACATGCTTTATCTGATGTACTTTTCCATAAAGCTGGACACATTTCCGCATCTCTATAAAGTCACCAACTTAAATGAGTTGGTGAAAAGGTCCATGCTTTTGGTAACTGTACATTGAGATCTTGAGTCTGTAACTTTCTACTTCATGTACTTTATCATTTTTATAATAGATAAGGATGTGAGCTATGGCATGTCTTAGTCACTGGTCAAAAGGCAATCTGCCTTTTGACTCTACAATTGATATTGTTTGTGTCTAGTCAATTGTATCTAGTTGGCTTTCATAGTATGGCCAGTTGTAGGATGTAGTATAAGTATCTCATGTTCTTGTATCTTTCCTTTATGATTTGTAACACTTTGTAATAGAACATAGAGAAAGTAATATACTACAATCTTGAAAATCATCTCACTGTGTATCTTGCTCTTGTGTTCTGTCTCTTATATTACTTGTGTTCTTAGTGTCTTTTTTTGGTTAATCTAGTTCACTGTTTGATTCTATTTGGTTAATCTTCTTTTTGTGTTGTTGTGTTGTGTGTGACCCCCTTCACCAGTCCTGCAAAGAAGTCTAAGCAAAATAAAGGAAATATGATAGTAAACTAGTCAGCTACTGAGGTAACATAGAGAAAGTAGGCCAAGAGGTTGCTAGTTCATTATATGATGTGTCGGTAGATTCAACACAATAGACGAGTAGACCTTATTGGTTAATCAAATTCTAACTAATCTGTTCAACTTGTTGTGGGTTGTCATCTTATCCCTGGTTAGCACAATCAACACATTTCCAATAAGGGGTGAAGAGCAAAATAAACGCCACAAATGTGTGCGGATGACCATAAAAATGAGCAAAGCAGATGGAAAAACTGCTAAGTGCAATCAAGCTAATGATTAATGTTGTTGGTGTGTTATGTGCAAAAGAAAAACAAATGCTCTAACAAGAAGATAGGTTGTGTGCCTTTCTGTTGTGTGATGGCACTGACCTAAGGATAAGCATAACCTAATATTCTAAAATTCATTTTGGTTTGCGCCTCTCTGTTATGCGATGACACTGACCTGAGGCTTGGCATCTATTTGAAAGCTCTTAGAATAGTTTCTTCTTGTCAGATACCCGTAGACCACTCAAAAGTATCCTGAGGAATGTTGATTACCATATAAGTATGGGACCCACAAATTCTTGTTGAAATAATAAAACTTAACTTATCACCAATGTGAGTCAAAAATTTGTGTATGGATTTAAGTGTACAAATATACTCACAATCATCATGGCTGCAACTCTTGACAGTCAAAATCATTGTGTGCATCTTATATGCAGGATCGGTTTTGGTCACTAAACACTTGGTTTGTCTCTCACACACACATATGTTACACTCAGATCCGATGAAGAAGAGTGTATTCTAAGAGTAGATAATAATATAATAAGTAACCATGAACATAGAAAGATAATTTTCAAGGTACTTGCATATATTGCTTCTTAGCTCAAAGTGTTACAAGAATCTTACAAGCATGGTTCATGAGTTACAATGAGAAATTATATATAATACTACCTATAGTCGGATATACTTTGATACCAGCTAGGATCCTATAACTAAAGCAAATACTACAGTGCTAAACTTAAGGTATCTTAGATAAGGTCTTATCTAAGATATGGTAGTCCAGACATGTCCATGACTTACCTTTTGTCACCAACTAAAGTTGGCAACTGTGCTATCTAACAAAAGATGAACATTAGAATAAAGTAAGGTCAACTACATGGCTTTTGAGAAAGCGCCATGCAGTATCTCAGAGGTCTGCCGCGGATTGACAGAGACCATACTTATGTCTACTGGTTCATAGCAGTGTCTTCCGAAGGTTAAATGGCTTCAGAAGAACTTGTTCTTCCGAAGCCACTTATACTTCAGAACAGGCTATTTCTTCTTCTGAGGCTTAAGGACTTCTGCTTTTCTTCATACTTCAGAAGTAGTCTTTTGATCTTTTCTTCTTAGACTTGATCTTCGGAAGTGAATACTTTTGTCTTCGGAAGTAGAGTTTATCTTTGGAAGTTGATCTTTTAATTGAACTTCGGAAGAAACTCTATTTCCTTCAGAAGTCTATTTTTAGCTTCGGAACTCTTCTATTAACTTCACCAAAATAAACTAAGTGAAATTGTTTTGGTTGAAGAGCCTTCTACTTTATCCAAAAACTCCTTGTAGGCTGATGCTACCAAAACTTCACTTCTTCTTGCTTCTTAAAGTTTTCAACACTAAGGAAAGCAGATATTTATCTATCTCTTTGTTCTTCCCGGGAGTAGTGCTAAGAAGCTTGTACAGATCATTAGGTGACAGGAATTCCAGTCTGTCACCCTGAATGATGTACACCTTTTGTTGGTTCCAATTCAGGGCCCTCCACCATCTGTAGAAAGGTTTGCCTTTGGTGAGAGATCTATCCTTGTCTTCCTTTCTTCTCAGTTTCAACTCTTCTTCAATCTTAGCTTTTGCATTTAACTCAGCAAGATGAAGACTATTGAGATGATTTCTTATTGGAGTAGCAGTTTCAGAGTTGGAGGGATTAGAGAATGGTTTCTCTGCTAACTCAGCAATGTCAAACCTGCTAGATTGTAGCAGAGAGGAGGCATTCAGCTTATTGAGTTCTCCATTCTCTCTTTCCACAACAAAGTTGTGAGAGGCTTCATCGAACCTCCACTAGATTATTTTCTTTCTAGGCATAAGAGACTGACTAGGAATCTTGTCCTCTTTCTTTGTATCCAGTAAAGTCACCAGCTCCTTCTTAGTCTATTCTCTTCATCATTTAATGAGTTTGTGTTGAGGCCTAGAAGTCTAGCAGCATGGTCCAGTGTTCCTCTGGGCAGATCAAGGAATTGATCTCTTGTGAGGGAACGTGAAGATCCATCAATATAGGTTAGTTTGACAGAGTCTTCCTCATAGGAGATGTCGCTCAAGGTTGTGCAGTTGGTGAGCTTTGTCTTGATTGCCTTAAACTCCTCTAGGGAGAGATGTTTGGAAGGCTGAGGGGATGGTTTGGAAGGTTGTTGGGTAGGTTGTGCTTTAGTAGTTCTGGGAAGTATTTTGGGTTGAAGGTGGGTAGATTTGGTGGTTGAGGTGAGGAAGTGGGTGAGGGTAATGGTGTGGGTTCAGGAGTGTAAGGTTCAGTTTTGATAATGAATGGAGATGGAATTAATTTAGGTTGGGTTGAGTGGTTGATGTGAAGGTAATCCCTGTACCCTTCTATACATCTCTCCCATTTTGCCCAAACGAATGTCAACCTTGATTTCACTGATAATTCGTTGGAGTGTCCTTTCAGACATGGGTCCGACCTGCCATCCAAAGAAGCCGTGAGCCCGGAGATAGTCTTTCATCCAAACTTTCTCACCTATCTTCTTGGTTGCAGTGACCCTTGCTTCTTCATCCTTCTTCTTCTTCTCCCTCAACTTCTCTCTTGCAGCTCTTTTTCTCTCTTTCTCCAATTGATCATGCTCTTTGTTGAAGAGTAATAGGATCGTTTCATCATTATGTGGAGATTGCTCTTGAAGAGAGAAACCTCTGGAGGTTAGGAAAGCAATCTTTTCCCTCCTAAGATGCATGTCAGCTTCCCTCTCTTCTCTTTCTCTTTCTTCCTCTAAGGCTAACCATGTTGCTTCCTTTTGTTGTTCATTTTGCAGCCCGGTTGCCCTTTCCAGTTCCACCAACTCCTCTAATGGTAGCAGGAGTAAGTCTTCATTGGCAGCTCGAAGCTTGATGAGTTGGTCAATGATCTCTGCTCTCTTCTTGTTGTTGACTGCCTCCTGGTTGGCTACAACTGTTTTGGTACTGGCAGCTAATAGCTTGCGAGTTGGAAGTCTCCCTTTTCTTTTAAGGTTTTCAATCTTCTCCTCTTCCTGAAGCTCTTCCGCAGTCATTTTCTTCATTCCTTTGTCATCTTTTGAAGTGCTTGACTTTGATGGTTCTTGAAGAGTGGATTCAGATTGTGAGAGAGGTAGAGAGGGTGTCTGAGCTAGAGGTTGATCCAAAAAGTCTTCACTATTCACCTCAAATGCTAGCTCTAGAATTGCATATGTGATGATTAGATCCTAAGACAATGAGAATAGTCCTTCCGCAGCTTCCATTTCAGCTTCAGAAGATTCAGCTTGTTCTTCCTATGCTTTGACTTCAGCTTCAGAAGTTTGAGTGGGTGCTGGTTATGTCCCAACTGTTTTAGTTGCTAGGCCATCAGTCCTTATTTCCCCCTTCGAATTGAATCTCAGGTTCCATTTGGACCTTAGGTTGACCAACTTTTTCCATAGTGGTAGAAGGTGCACTTAGCCTCTGAAGCTCTTCAGCTCCAAAGTACATCATGGCTGCATCAGGGCTTGGCTGATCAAGAGAGGATCTCAATAGAAACTTGGAGAAGAGTCTATAGAGATCTCTGAGCATCCTTGGGTCAATTTGTAGTACAACTTGGGATGGCTCAGAGAAAGTTGTAATAGGAGCCTATTATTTAGAAGTTGAAGTTTGGCTTAGTGGTTTCTCAGATGTTTGTCTCTAAACAGTCTCCCCCTTTTTGGTAGCATCATCTTGAGAGCTAGATGAACTGGAGGAAGAGGTCAAGGAGACCAAAACGAGTACATGCCTGACAGATCCCTTAATATGTTTCTCAGCTAGTTTGGCCTTGAGATTGTCAATCTCAAGTTGCTGAGTGGCAGACCTTTCTTCTAAAGTCCTAACCTTGGATTCAAGGTCTAAGACTTTAGATAGTAGGTCTTGAATAAGGAGTTGCATGCTTCCCTCATCTTCTTTTGAAGAATCATGGGGAGATGAGGTAACATACCTAGTATGTTCAGCTTCACCACCAGATGTGGTTTCTTGGCACCCCAGTTTCCCTTGCTTAATGGTATCTTTTTCAGAGTCATCAAAAGACATGGTTGCCGTAGATTCAGCCACAGAGATATTACCACTGTCCATAAGGTCCATTGAGGCACCTTCTGTAGTGGCAGCTGAATTTGCATAAGTCCCTTCCATATTATTGAGACTCACCTCAGTAAAGATTTGCTAATGGGAGCTAGATATAAGAGGTCTCTCTAGGCTCTGTTGATCTTTGAGAGAGTGTTGTAGATCAACTTCATTTCCATGGAGGGACGTAATCTCTTCTTCAGTTTTGAAGAGCAGGTCAATGAAAGATAAGGATGTTAAACCTACTGACCCGGGACCTTGATCAATTCCTACAAGCATTAAGCCTCTGGTGGGGTTGTCCCTTGTTGGCTGCTCAGAGGAGTATAGATACTCACCCTAAGGGTTGTCGGCTTGGATTTCGGGTTCATGGGTTTGAGACTGAGGAGACTCAAGACCCATATTAAGTTCAAATAAGAAAGATGGTGAGACCTCAGACTGAGTGTGAGCCCATTGTTCCACTCTTGTCTTTTTGGATTGAACAGGAGGGGCTTGTTCAATCAGAGTAGATTGAACAAGGGTTCGTTTGGGGTGTCTTTGATATGTGATGGTGATGGGGTGAGAAAACAGAATTGGCATTCTGGGGCCAGTTGCTAGTGTGGGTTCATCACCTGTGGGGTGAACAGGGATGTCACCCGGAGCTATTTGCTCAGTCATACCTGGAAGCAGAGAAGTGTACCTTCCAGTGAAATTGGTGTATACCTTCTTCAATGTCTTGAAGATGGTTGGCCTCATTGGAGGAACATTCAGATCAGCTGCATAGACAAGCTAACTCTGGTCCAGCTCACTGTTGATAATGTGCTGGAGAAATCTGAGATACATAAAGAATGTGTCCTGCTGGAGATTTCCCATAAGATTGGTCAGCACAAATCTTGAGTAGTTGAATCTGAGGCCTCTCACCATTCCATGAACTAGGAACCCTAGTTCGTATGGGATTTGATCCCATCCCCCAGATTTGTTGGACAGGCAGTGAAGAACAACATGCAGCAGGAACTTCCAATTATAGGAAAAGTTGAACTTGTAGACAATTGACCTGCTGACATCCCCACCATATCCTATTTGGATGTAGGTGTTGTCCAAATTTGTTTTGGGGAACTATGTGGGGGCATCCTCATCATGAAGCTCCAAATGCTCCTTAATGAGTTGTTCAGTGATGACCAACTCTTGGCCACAAATGTTGGATCGTATTACACGAACCCCATTTAGGGTTTCAATCTGACCGCTTTCCCAAAATTCGGCCATTTGATTGGAGCATATAGTGGGATTAACAGTTTGGGATGTGAAATAGGATGATTGGGTGAGAAAGGAGATGATTTCAGAGAAGTCGGCATCTCTTGAAGAATCAAGAAGTGCGACTTGGTTTTGCAGAGGGTTGAGTGCCATTTGAGAAAGGTGAATGTGGATGAGTTTGAGCTTGGGTGAATTGTGAATGAAGGAAACTTTTAGGTCAGTAAAAATAAGGTAAGAAGATGAAAGTGAATAGTTGGGATTATTTAAAAGAGGATGGAATGGCGGTAATGGGGTTAGGATAAGGTGATGTGATGTTTTAGTGGATGAAGTGACAGTGGCGGTAAGGTTTAATTCAGTTAATAATCCGACATCATTAACAAAATATTTACTTATTACAGTGTGGGGCCCAAGAGATTTTTGTTACACAGTAAAATCTCTGTTCCAAGTATAAATCATTTCCGAAGGTAATTTGTCTTCCGAAGGCAATTTCTACTTCCGAAGGTAAAGCTTGCTTTCCGAATGGAGAGTTTTATAAGCTTCGTAAATAGATCTGATATATGATTAATCGCTTCTTCCGAGACTAAAAACTCTTCCGAGAAGAAAATTATCCTTGGAGGAATTTTGCTTCAGAAGATATGTAAAATATCTTCCGAAGGTTAATTCCTTTTCGGAAGAATTTATACTTAAATAAAATTTCAGAGAGAGACCTTTTGTAACAGGGCTAAATTGTATTGACATAAGACATTACAATTTCAAAAAGGTTTTCAAAAGAGGTGAGCTAATCAATGTTTATCATTCCAATAGTTTTAATGAGATATTTAAATCTTTGTTCATCAAAAGCTTTTGTGAACAAGTCAGCATATTGTTCATTTGAATCAACTTTGATTAGCTTGATTGGATTTTTCTCATGAATATCTCTAATGAAATGAACCTGATATCAATATGCTTTGTCTTTGAGTGCTTCACCGGATTTTTAGTGATGGAGATAACATTGATGTTGTCAATGTGGATAGGAGTGCTCATAAGTTGAATCCGTAGTCTAACATCTGGTTTTAAATCAACAACTATTAAGCACAGCAGCTTACAGCAGCAATGTATTCAGCTTCAGCAGTTGATGTAGACTGTTTCTTGCATTGCCATGAGATGATCCTTCCACCAAGAAATTGACATCCTCCTGATGTTGATTTCTTGTCAATGTTACATCCACCATAGTCATTGTCCGATATCCATAGAGATTAAAATCACTATTCCTTGGATACCAGAGACCTAGTTTAGGTGCTCCTTTGAAGTATCTGAGGATTCTCTTGGCAGCAGCTAGGTGAGACACCTTTGGAGCAGCCTGATATCTTGCATAAATGCATGTAGAAAACATGATATCAGGTCTACTAGTTGTGAGATACATCAGAGAACCAATAATTTCCCTATACTAATGTTGATCAGTATCCTCCCCCTCAAGGTCAAGAGAAATATTATGGTTTCTAGGTATGGGTGTCTTGGCTGGCTTACAATCTTTTATTTCAAATCTCTCTAAGATGTCATTGATATACTTGGATTGATTGATGAAGAACCCTTCCTTCAATTGCATCGCCTAAATACCAAGGAAAAAGTCCATTTTTCCAATGGAACTCATCTCAAACTTCTTCTTCATAATGCTTTAAAAGTCTTTACACATTTGGTCATTTGAAGAACCAATTATGATGTCATCAACATAGACTTGAACAAGAAAAATATCCTTTCCATACTTCCTAATGAAGAGAGTCTTATCAATGGTACCTCTAGTGTAACCATTCTTTAGAAGAAATTGAGACAAAGTCTCATACCACAGCCTAGGTGCTTGGTGCAACCCATAAAGAGCTTGATCCAATTTGCACACAAAGTTGGGGTGTTGTGGGTCTTCAAATCCTGGAGGTTGGCACACATAGACTTCCCTATCTATATCCCCATATAGAAAGACACACTTGACATCAAGTTGGTAGACAGTGAAATTCTTGGATGCAGCATAAGCAAGGAAGATCCTAACTATCTCAAGTCTTGCAACAGGTGCAAAGACATTATTATAATTGATTCCTTCCTCTTGGGTGTATCCTTGAACCACCAGTCTTGCCTTGTTCTTAATAATCAAGCCTCTATCATCTCTCTTGTTTATGAAAGCCCATTTGGTGCCTATAGGTACTTGACCAGATGGTAGCAGACATAGGTTCCAAACCTTTTGTCTTTTGAATTGAAGAAACTCCTATTGCATTGATTCAACCTAGCTACTATCTTTTGAGGCATTTTCTACCTTCTTGGGTTCCATCTGAGATAAGAAGCATGAGTACAAGCAGACATTCCCATGATGAGTTTGTCCTCTTGTTCTCACACCTTTAGAGACATCCCCTATGATGTTCTCAGCTGGATGAGTGTTAAGAATCCTTAGATGAGGAATTTCTTGTAGCTGCAAAGATAGATCCATATTGAACATATTTTGCTTAGGAGCTAGAACACTTTGTCCAACTGTTGTTTCAAGTTCATTCAATGAGGACTGATTGAATGAAAGAGAAAAATCATCAATTGTTGGTTGTGAAGTAACATTAACAGTTGCCTATTCCTTCAAGATGCTACTTCCATAAGCTTGGTGTTGTATAGGCTCACCTGATGAACTATCAGGATCAATAAGTGAGTTACTGGTTAAAGCTTCACTATCTCTTGATATGGTTATGTTGTCAGATCTGCCAATAGTGGAAGCTTTGTTTGTTGTAGCTCTTGGAGAACTTGAAATAGGTCTGGGTAACTCAAACAATTGATTATCTTCATGATTTATTTGAGTACCTATTCCAGTTGAAACATTCTCACAAGAAGGTTTAGAATAGTTTGGAAACAATTCGAAATCAAAGATATGATCAGGTCCATTCCCCCTAACACAAGGAGTGTGCTCATTAACAATTATGTTGGATGATTCCTCAAATTGTTGATTCTTGATGTTGTATACTCTATAAGCTTTAGAGCTAGAAGAGTATGCAACAAAGATAACAAAGATAACATCATCCGACTTTTCAGCAAATTTTGCCAAATTGTTCTTTGTGTTACGTATGGTACACCTGCTGCCAAAGGACCTTAGAAAGCCAATGAACGGTGGCCTCTTATTCCATAGCTCATATGGGTTTTTCCATTTGGATTAACTACAAGAACTTTGTTCTGCACATAGCATGCAGTGTTAACTGCCTCTGCCCAGAATGTTAGAGGTAGTTTGGAATCAGCTAACATAGTTCGAGCAGCCTCAGTAAATGTCATGTTCCTCCTCTCAGCAACACCGTTTTGTTGAGGAGTTCTGGGAGCACTATATTGTCTGGTAATCCCTTTTGAGTTACAGAATAAGTCAAGAACGAAGTTCTTAAACTCTGTCCCTTGATCACTTCTAATTATTTTAACCTTGTGATCAATTTGATTTTCTATCTTAAGAATAAAAGATTTTAGTGTTTTAGTAGTTTCATCTTTAGTTCTTAAAAAGAATACCCATGTAAATCTTGTAAAACCATCAACGATCACTAGGCAGTATGATTTCCTTCCAATGCTCATTATACTTGTGGGACCAAAAAGATCCATCTGCAATAAGTGTAATGGAGTGGTGATAGAGTTAACAACTTTGGATTTATGTGATGTCCTATGTTGCTTCCCTTTCAAGCATGCAACACAGTTATCTTTACAGAAAAATTCCTTTTTAGGAAAACCATGTACCAAGTTATTTTTATCCAATTTATTCATTGTCTTAAAATTCACATGACACATTCATTTATGCCATAGTGTTGACTCATAACTATTAGCATTGAAAAGAAAGCATGATGATTCACCCATTAGGGAAGCATTGTTCATATCAAGCTTGTACATATCCCCTTTCCTGGGAGATCTAAGAAGCACGAATTTGAGAGGAATTGTTATCCCTGGTTTGAGGATAATGCATTCATGTTTTGTGAAAAGCATTTGGTGCTTTTGATCACAAAACTGAGAAACACTTAACAGATTATGTTCAAGCTGTTTGACAAAGTGAACTTTGTCAACTTTTAATTTTCCTTTGGATATACTTCCTTTGCCAGAAATATATCCTCTGGCCTCACCTCCAAACTGAACAGGACCTCCTTCATAATGTTGAAATTGTTGAAGGAGAGATTTGTTCCTTGTCATGTGCCTAGAGCATCCACTGTCCACAATCCAAATATTGTTATTCTTGTCATATGGATGTCCCTGCACATAAGATGAGATAGTTAGTTTTGATTGGAAACCCAAGCCTTGTTGGTCTTGGGTTCTTCCAATGATAGTGAAATAATTAAACCAAAAGTTAAACATGGGGGTTCATTGGATGTCTTTAAAGAAGAGGTTTAGGCTGCAGCATCCTTCTTAATCTTCCAATCCATCTTTTGGTTAATCATGGAAGATGTGCTTGTTGAAGCTTTTGCAGCATGGCATTCTTTCAAAGCTTCTTTATTTTCAGAAGAAGCCTTCACCACCTTTTCTTCCAAAGCAGTTTTCTTCTGGGATGGTTTCAAGGGAACTTTCATGTTCTTCGGAATTTTAACAGCATTACCTTCCGAAACCATTTTCCCTTAAGAAGAAGGATTTTCTTCTGAAAGCAACCTTGCTTTGAAAACCAGTTTTCCATTTTTCATCACCTGAACCATTTGATAAGGTCCAAATGAGAACCTTCCTTGGCTCCTTCTTTACTAACATTATTTGCATAATGTGTGCTAGCAGGATTGTAGTAACAATCTTTAGCCATGTGGTTTTGTGGACCACATGTTATGCATGCAATGTTAGTCTTTTGGGAATGTGAGGATTGTTGTTTCTTGTGCTTTTTCTCTTCATCAGCAACCTTTCCATTTAACTTCTAATCCTTTGGTAGGACAGGAGTGCTAGTACTACACTTCTTTCCTAAGTCAATAGTACCTACCACTTGGAATCCTGCTGAGATGAATACACTTTTTTGTTTTGGGTCAATCATCAACTT
The DNA here is from genome assembly GCA_018326385.1 of Flaveria bidentis. NCBI lineage: Eukaryota > Viridiplantae > Streptophyta > Magnoliopsida > Asterales > Asteraceae > Flaveria > Flaveria bidentis. Next base: position 12,426 of record BJCM01100413.1, read on the forward strand.
AGACTCAGCCACTTTATTGGCAGTTCTTCTCGTAGCTTTAGCTCTGCTTCTTCTTGCTTTGGTGGTTAGGATTTGATCTTCACTGGGAGAGGTAGTTGATTTACCTGTTCCTTCCATGTGGTGGCCTCTATTATTGCATCATTCTTTAACTCATGTGAAGATGGTTCAGCATATGGGACCTCTTACTCTTCAGTATGACATCTAGGTTGTCTAGCAGACTCATAAAAGTATGGTGGAGCAATTCCATTGGTCCCCAACCCTCCTTTGTTTTGATAACAAATTTTGGAGTGGGAGGATGATGCAATAATAGCTTGGAAATTTTGCTCAGAGATAGCATACTTCCTGGCTTGAGCCTCAGCAATGAGAAGCTGGGCTTGAGCCTCAAACAATTTGGATATTAAATCCTTTATTTGAGTCTTGTAGTTTGTGTGTTCATGTTTTAATAAGGACACATTTTTCTCCAACTCTTCAATTTTTCTTTAATAGTCAGATTCAGCCCTTTTAAAATCAGATTTCAAGATATTTAAAGACTTAATATCATATTTAATTTCCATATTGTAGTCCTGATATAGTTTAACCTTAGCAATACAAGCAGGAGTACAGAGATGTTCATATACCTTGTTATCATCTGTTCCAGCCATGAGTGCTTGAGTAGGAGTCACATCCTGTACCATGAAGCTCCAATCAACTTCTTAAGCCATTGCAATTGTTTTAGTTGACTTTCCAGTGGGCTTTGAAGTAGAGGGATGTGTGGAGGCCTGTGGGATTCCCGGATTTGTCTTGGGAGCCTTGCATTCCCTAGCAAAATGACCAAGTTGGTTACAATTGTAACATTTGGCCTTGGTTTTGTCAAACCCAAACTTGTTGTTAGTTGGGTTTTTAGGGAATTTTCTTCTAGTTCTCTTGAAGAACTTCTTCGCTCTGTAGGTTAAAAGAGCCATCTGTTAGACAATGTCCACATACTCTACATCATCTGGACTGAAGCAGTCTAGATCATCAAAGTAGTACTAAAAATCACTAGAGTGTCCACTTCCTGAGACAAAGGCACAGTTGTCCTGAAAGGAACTATGATCGGTTTTGGTCACTTAACACTTAGTTTTTCTCTCACAGTCACTTATGTTACACTTAGATTAGATGAAGAAGAGTCAATTCTAAGAATTGATAATAATATAATAAGTAACAATGAACACAGAAAGATAAATTTCAAGGTACTTGTATATATTGCTTCTCAACTCAAAGTGTTACAAGACTCTTACAAGCATGATTCATGAGTTAAAATGAGAAACTATATATAATACTACATATAACTGGATATACCAGCTGGGATCCTATAACCAAAGCAAATACTACAATGATAAAGTTAAGGTATGTTAGATAAGGTCTTATCTAAGATATGGTAGTCATGACATGTCCATGACTTACCTTTTGTCACCAACTAAAGTTGGCAACTGTGCTATCTAACTAAAGGTGAACAGTAGAATAAAGTAAGGTCAACTACATGGCTTTTGAGAAAGCACCATGCAGTATTTCAGAGGTCTATAGCAGATTGTCAGAGACCATACTTATGTCTACTGGTTCATAATAGTGTCTTCCGAAGGTTAAATGGCTTCGGTAGAACTTGTTCTTCCGAAGCCATTTATAATTCGGAAGAGGCTACTTCTTCTTCCAAGGCTTAAGGACTTCTGCTTTTCTTCATACTTTGGAAGTTGTCTTCTGATCTTTACTTTTTAGACTTGATCTTCGGAAGTGAATACTTTTGTCTTGGAAGTAGAGTTTGTCTTTGGAAGTTGATCTTTTACTTAAACTTTAGAAGTAACTCTATTTCCTTCAGAAGTCCATTTTTAGCTTCGGAAGTCTTCTGTTAACTTCACCAAAATAAACTAAGTGAAATGGTTTTGGTTGCACCAGCCTTCTACTTGATCCAACATTATAGCTCTAGTATGATTTCCTGAAAGTGCTATTGACTCTCAAACAAATAAGAATCTAGTATCAAAGTACATATAAAAGGGTCCCAAATGATTATGATATACCTATATGATTCCATTTGAATCTCTCCAGAAATGATAGAATTAAATTGAAGCTAGTCTACTCAGAAGGAAAAATCGGTTAGATGATTTCTAAAAGGTTTCAATCCACCTCAAACCAAAAACTCAAAAATATGTCCTGTTTTGTTTAAATTCAAGTTGTTTTTTGTTTTCATTATTTTCCTTGCGTAGGTGTCGGACTATACAACTAGATGAACTCTGTGAATCACAAAGTAAAAGGGGTCATGTCTGAGGTGACCAATCGGTTCTAAATTAAAAAGATCACGTCTGAGGTGATCAAATGATTTTCAATTAAAACGGTCATGTCTGAAATGATCATTGGTCATAATGTTATATTTCAAACTCATAAGGATGAGCCAATCGCATGATTGAATCATAAGTATGAGCTAATCACACAACTGGATGAAGGAGTCTAAGCCAGTCGCACGACTGAACCCCAATCGCATGAATAAATCATGCATATGGGTCCAGTCGGACGACAGAAACTCAAAACGGTATAAATAGAGGGGTTAGTCGTTCGTATTCCTTACCCCCCCCCCCTTCAAAGCTCTAAAAAAGCACCCATACACAGACACTCTACCAAAATTTTGATTATTGTGGTTACCTTTTTATTGTGATACTGAGTGATTTCCTACTCATCTACAGGTACTTTGCAACTGAAATCGGTCCAAATGAATATATTAATCGAACCCTACATGACCTAAAGTGTTAAGATCAATAACCGGGACAATACTTTAAAATAGACCACTTAAATGGACATAAAAGTGGATTCAAATGACACTAAGTGCTATTTGGAGTCCCAACGAATCTAATGAGTCTAAACACGAAGTGTATTATAACGTTCTGACAAAGATTCTGATTTAGAGTGTCAAACAGAGAAAGATGCGAATAGACACTCTATATGAACTTCAATCGCATGATTGAGTCATGCGCATGATTCAATCGCATGAGTGAATCAATCGGTGACTCAGTCGCCCGATTGACTCAACCGCATGGCTAAGCATACGACTAAGTTCAGTCGCTCGCTCAATCGCACGATTGAACTCAGCTGCAGGCTCACTCGTACGACTAAACTTATTCATATGCTTCAATCGCACGATTGAACCAGTTGATCAATATCAATTAAAATTCAACTATTATCTCTTATGCACAAATCTAATGTATATGTTTCCTTTGTTCCAGCAATATGGCTGAGAGATGGACTATGAGCACTAAGCAAAACATCTATGCTCATCTGGATGCTACATCCCAAAACGCTTCTGAGTTCACTGGGATCATTGCCTTCTTGTGTAGATCGAGGATCTACAAGGCTATTTCTACACCATGCACACCGTACAAATATATTCAACAAGCTTTCTGGGAAACTGTTGTGGTTGACCGGTCCATTGAGCCCCATTGTATCCGGAGCTCTACTTTTGGATAGGAGATTGAGATCACCAAAGATGACCTGATGGGGTCTTGGATCTGGGAGAGGACTGTGCCTACCCAACCAAGTTGCCTCCCCTAGCTGTTCGAGGAAGTTTTCTGAGAATCAAGTACGCTGGGGACATCAATGTCGGCGTGCTACCAGAGCAACATGGGCCCCCAATTCAAGTACTTGGCACATGTGATCCTCAAGTGCATAACCTTCAGGCATGGAGAATTTGATAAGATGTCTGACCAAATCCATAATGCATACATTGCATTGGTACTAAACCACCCGTTCAGTTTCTCCCGCATGTTGTTCTACTACTTGATCGAGAACATGAGGCCATGGGCAAGGAAGTCTTCTGTATGTATCCACGTTTCTTGCAGATGATTATAGACGAGAAGCTTCCTTTGCTGCCAAAGGAGATGGATGATGTTGTTTTATTAGAGGTGATGGATGACACCACTTTAGGGAGGATGAAGGTGTACCGAGGGAAGCAGGTAAAGCCCCCGGTCAGGAAACTGTTTGGACATCTGGCAAATGAGGATTATGTGGTGCCCTCTCGTATGAAGTGGCGTCACGATGATAGTGATTCTGATATTGAGCCCGTAGTGGTTCCTGCTAATGAAGAAGATGACGATGATGATGATGACCTTGATGACAGTCAAGGTGGTGGAGATGTTTGTCAAAATCAATCAAGGGCCACCGACTCGTCTACTATATCTCCGCCATCTCCACATGGTACTTCTAATGCACCTGGTGGATCTGAGAAGGCTGCTTTCCACCAGGACTTTCTGTTATATGAAAAAGAAGAGTCTGATGATGTGCCTCTTGTCAGGCAAGTTGGAAGCCGGGTTGTGGCTACCGCGAAAGGGAAAGAGGAGGTTAGTGGATGCCTATCTAGGTCTAAGGGTGGTGATACTAATTTCACTAATCCAACATACACACCCGACCAGCCGATCAGCGCAGGGGGAGCCCATATTTCCAAGGGGTCGCAGAAGAAGAGGATGGCCCATCTGCATGGCAAAAAGAGAAAGAGACAGAGGATCACCCTGATCACTTCTTCCGCCACCACAACCACCACCACTACCATAGCCACTACCACCACCACACCCACTACCACCAGTCAGCCATAAACTTTGGGTTTGTGGATGGAATCCCCCGAGAAGGGTTAAAATGGCAGTTCCTGCTCCTTGCGAGGTACCAAATAAATGACTACTTGAATCGGGATTTTGAGCATAAAGATTCCACTGACCTGTAAAAAGTGGGCCTAACCCTTGGGGATGTGGTAATACATCTAAGAAATTATTCCATCGAACGTACTCCCCTCTACAGCCACTGATACCCCACCACCACTCATACATTCACATCCACCTCACCCACAATTCCCAACACAGCTAATACACCCACTACTCACCAAGCCGGCACATCCACCCAATTCCCACTACACCGGGCTCTACTCTACCCACTGTCGCGTTAGAGGAACAACTGGTGAACCTTGATAGACTGGTGCTAAAACTGCTAGCCATAGATGAGCTGAGAGCCAATTAGATAAACCAGCTAGTAGCGGTCAATACCACCCAAGGCAAGAAAATTGTTCAGCTGACCAAGCAGAATACTACTCACGAGAGAGCGTTAGATAGAGCTTATCATGCACTAACAGCTCAAAATGAGCTCGTGAAGTGTTAGGATCATGTATTGAACGAAATACTAACTAATAAACGTGTATACCGAATCAAATAGTGCGGAATCCTATTTGATTGGTGATTCAATCAGTGAGAACGCA
>BJCM01100419.1:0-13242 GCA_018326385.1 Flaveria bidentis
AAGAATGGAAGGCTTCATCAGATACCAAGACAACAAAATGTGGAACTCCATTGTCAACGACCCGTATAAACCCAAGGTGGCTTCACCTGGAGGAAACGATGCCATGATAGAAAAAGCTCTTGAAGATTATTCTGACGAGGACCAAAAGAAGATGGACATCGATAGCAATGCTATGACCATTCTTATGACTGCAATACCCAACTCCATCATGGTGGGGTTTGAGCATTGTAAGTCTGCCAAAGAATTGTTTGATGCACTTGCTCAGATGTATTCAAGCTCCATCGACTCCAAGAAGGACTCACTGAAGCAGCAGTTTGAGAATTTCACTTATATTGCTGGAGAGACCCTCAGCTAGCAGTATTTCAGATACATGGATCTTATTTCTTCTCTTCAGTCTGTGAAGATCACTCCCAAACTTAGAGATCTAACAAAAAGTTCATTAGTGCTCTTCCAAATGAGTGGACATTCTACTATGTCTTTATCAAGAGGACAAAGAACCTAAGCACTCTCACTATGACTGAACTCTATGGCATTGTTGATGGATATCTTCTAGAGATGAGTTTAAGAAGGGCCACCAAACAAGCAGACCTCTAAGTCTTCTTGATAGCAATGCTTTAATGGCTGCTAAAGGCTTAGTACCCCTATAACCTCAGCACTACCTGACATACCACCAGTAGCCGTCCTGCTTTTCTGGACCATACATCATTTTCCCTGAGACTCCAAGGTGTCAACAAGCTCAGCACAATTCCTTTCAGGATAGTTGTGCCTTTGTCTCAGGAAGTGGAAACTCTGGTGATTTTCAATACTGTTTTGAAAATCTAGAGTGTTTTAGTCCAAATGATGTAGAATATGTGGACATAGTCCAACAGATTGCTCTTTTAACCTACAAAGCGAAGAAGTTCTTTAAGAGAACTGGAAGGCATTTCCCTCAAAACACAACTACCAGCAAGTTTGGGTTTAACAAAACCAAGGCAAAATGTTACAACTATAACCAAATTGGTCACTTTGCAAGGGAATGAAAGGCTCCCAAAACTAATTCGGGAACCCCACAGGCCTCCACACATCCCTCCACATCAAAGCCCACTGAAAAGTCAACTGAAACAGCTGCAATGGCTCAAGAAGTTGACTAGAGCTTTATGGTATAGGATGTGACTCCTGCTCAAGCTCTCATGGCCAGAACATATGATAACCAGGTATATGAACATCTATGTACTCCTGCCTGTATAGCTAAGGTTAAATTATATTAGGATTACAATATGGAAATTAGGTCTGATATTGAGTCTTTAAATATCTTAAAATCTTATTTTAAAAGGGTTAAATCTGACTACCAAAAGAAAATTGAGGAGTTAGAGAAAACTATGTCCCTATTAAAACATGAACACCCCATCTACAAGGCTCAAATAAAGGATCTAATATCCAAATTGTCTGAGGCTCAAGCCCAGCTTGTCACTACTGAGGCTCAAGCAAGGAAGTATGCTATCTCTGAGCAGAACTTCCAAGCTATTATTGCATCATCCTCCCACTCCAAACTCAGTTACCAACACAAAGGAGGGTTGGGGACCAATGAAATTGCTCCATCAATTTCTTATGAGCCAATAAGACAACCAAGATGTGGTACTGAAGATCAAGAGGTTCCAACTGCTGACCCTTCTTCACTAGAGTTGAAGGATAAAGCAACAATAGTGGCCAACATAGGGAAGGAACAAGTAAATATATCCACCTCTCCCAGTGAAGATCAAATCCCTACCACCAAAGCCAGAAGAAGCAGAGCTAAAGCTGCTTGAAGAACTGCCAAGAAAGTGGCTGAGTCTAAGCTGTAGAATGACCCAAAGCAGAAATGTGTCTTTATCTCAGCTGGATTTCAATTGGTAGGTATTTCTGATTCAAGAAAGGAGTGTAGTACCAGCACTTCTGTCCTGTCAAAGGATCAAAGGTTGAATGGAAAGGTTGCTGATGAAGAGAAAAAGCCCAAGAAACAGCAACCCTCACATTCCCAAAAGACTAACATTGCATGCATAATGTGTGGTCTGCAAAACCACATGGCTAATGATTGTTACTACAATCCTGCAAGCACACATTATGCAAATAATGTTAGAAAAGAAGGAGTCAGGGAAGGTTTCACATTTGGACCTTATCAAATGGTTCAAGTGATGAAAAAGGGGAAGCTAGTTTCCGAAGCAAGGTTGCTACCAAAGTTCAGAAGAACAAGAAAGTTCCCTTGAAACCATCCCAGAAGAAGACTGCTTTGGAAGAAAAGGTGGTGAAGGTTTCTTCCAAAAAGAAAGAAGCTTCGGAAGAATGTCATGCTGCAAAAGCTTCAACAAGCTCACCCTCTATGATCAACCAAAGGATGGATTGGAAGATAAAGGAAGATGTTGCAGCCCGAAACTCTTCTTCAATGACATCCATTGAACCCCTATGCTTAACTTTTAGTTCATTTATGTCACTATCATTGGAAGAACCCAAGACCAACAAGGTTTGGGTTTCCAATCAAAACAAACAATCTCATCTTATGTGCAGGGAAATCCATATGACAAGAAAAACAATGTCTTGATTGTGGACAGTGGATGCTCCAGGCACATGACAGGAAACAGATCTCTCCTTCAATAGTTTCAGAACTATGATGGAGGTCCTATCCAATTTGGAGGTGATGTCGGAAGATATATTTCTGGCAGAGTGAGAATATCCAACGGGAAGTTAAAAGTTGAGAAAGTTCACTTTGTCAAACAACTTCAACACAATGTGTTAAGTGTTTATCAGTTTGGTGATCAAAAGCACCAAATGCTTTTCACAGAACATGAGTGCATTATCCTCAAACCAGGGATGACAACTCCTCCGGAATCGGTGCTTCTTAGATCTCTCGGGAAAGGGGATATGTACAAGCTAGATATGAACAATGCTTCTCCAATGGGTGAATTATCATGCTTTCTTTCCAAAGCTGACAGTGATGAGTCAACACTTTGTCATAAACGTACGTGTCATGTAAATTTTAAGACAATGAATAAATTGGCTAAAAATAACTTGGTACATGGTTTGCCTAAAAAGGAATTTTTCTACAAAGATAACTGTGTTGCATGCTTGAAAGGGAAGCAACATAGAGCATCTCACAAATCAAAAAGTGTTAACTCCATTACTACTCCATTACACTAATTGAACATGGATCTTTTTGGTCCCACAAGAATAATGAGCATTGGAAGGAAATCATATTGCCTTGTGATAGTTGATGATTTTACAAGATTTACATGGGTATTCATTTTAAGAACTAAAGATGAAATTGCTGAAACATTAAAATCTTTTATTCTTAAGATAGAAAATCAAATTGATCACAAGGTTAAGATAATTAGAAGTGATCAAGGGACTAAGTTTAAGAACTTCATTATTGACTCATTTTGTAACTCAAAACGGATTGCTAGACAATATAGTGCTCCCAGAACTCCTCAATAAAACGGTGTTGCTGAGAGGAGGAACAGGACACTTATTGAGGCTGCTCGAACAATGTTAGCTGATTCCAAACTACCTTTAACATTCTGGGTAAAGGTAGTGAACACTACATGTTATGTGCAAAACAGAGTTCTTGTAGTTAAGCCACATGGAAAAACCCCTTATGAGCTATGTAATAAGAGGCCACCATTCATTAGCTTTCTAAGGTCCTTTGGCAGCAGGTGTACCATACTTAACACAAAGGAAAATTTGGCAAAATTCGCTGAAAAGTCGGATGATGCATTCTTTGTTGGATACTCTTCTAGCTCTAAAGCTTATAGGGTATACAACATTAATACTCAACAATTTGAGGAGTCATCCAATATAGTTGTTATGAGCACATTCCTTATGTTAGAGCGAATGGCCTTGATCATATCTTTGATTTAGAATTGTTTCCAAACTATTCGAAACCTTCTTGTGAGAATGTTTCAGTTGGAACAAGTGCTCAAATGATGCTGATGCTACTGCTGATGATCAACTGTTTGAGCTACCTAGACCTCTTCCAAGTTCTCCAAGAGCTATAACAAATCAAGCTTCCATTTTTCACAGATCTGACAGTGTAACCATATCAAGAAATAGTGAAGCTTCAACTAGTGAATCACCTGTTGATCCTCAAAACTCATTAGGTGATCCTACAGAACACCAAGCTGAGGGAAGAAGCATCTTGAAGGAACAGGAAACTGTTGATGCTACTTTACAGATAACCATTGATGATGTTTCTCATTCATTCAATCAGTCCTCATTGAATGACTTTGAAACAACAGCTGGACAAAGTGTTCCAGTTCTTGAGTAGAATATGTCCAACCTGGATCTATCTCTGCAACTGGAAGTGATTCCTTGTCATAGGATTCATAACACTCATCCAACTGAGAACATCATAGGGGATGTCTCAGAAGGTGTGAGAACAACAGGGCAGACTCATCATAGGAATGTCTGCTTGTACTCATGCTTTTTATCCTAGATAGAACCCAAGAAGGTAGAAGATGCCTTGAAAGATAGTAGCTAGCTTGAATCGATGCAAGACGAGCTACTTCAATTCAAGAGATAGAAGGTTTGGAACCTATGTCCGCTACCATCTGGTCAAGTACCTAGGCACTAAATGGGTTTTCAGAAACAAGAAAGATGATAGTGGCTTGATTATCAGGAACAAGGCAAGACTAATGGTTGAAGGATGTACCCAAGAGGAAATAATTGATTATACTGATGTCTTTGCACCTGTTGCAAGACATGAGGCAATTAGGATCTTCCTTGCTTATGCTGCATCCAAGAATTTCACTATCTACCAGCTTGATGTCAAGTGTGCCTTTCTATATGGGGATATAGATAGGGAAGTCTATGTGCGCCAACATCCAGGATTTGAAGACCCACAGCACCCCAACTATGTGTGCAAATTCGATAAGGCTCTATATGGGTTGCACCAAGCACCTAGGCTATGGTGTGAGACTCTGTCTCAGTTTCTTTTGAAGAATGGCTACACCAGAGGCACCATTGACAAGACTCTCTTCATCAGAAAGTCAGGAAAGGACATTTTGCTTATTCAAGTCTATAATGACGACATCATATTTGGTTCTTCAAATGACCAAATGTGCAAAGACTTTGAAAGCATTATGAAAAAGAAGTTTGAGATGAGTTCCATAGTAAAAATGGACTTTTTCCTTGGAATTCAGGTGAAGCAATTGAAGGAAGGCTTCTTCATCAATCAATCCAAGTATGTCAATGACATCTTAGATAGATTTGAGATGAATGATTGTAAGCCAACCAAGACACCCATACCTAGAAACCATATTCTTTGTCCTGACCTTGAGGGGGAGGATACTGATCAACATTGGTATAGGGCAATTATTGGTTCTCTGATGTATCTCACAGCAAGTAGACCTGCTATAATGTTTGCCACTTGCATCTGTGCAAGATATCAGGCTGCTCCAAAGGTGTCTCACCTAGCTGCTGCAAAGAGAATCCTCAAATACCTCAAACGAACACCTAAATTAGGTCTCTGGTATCCAAGAAGTAGTGATTTCAATCTCTATGGATACTCTCATAGTGACTATGGTGGCTGCAATATTGACAAGAAATCAACATCAGGAGGATGTCAATTTCTTGGTGGAAGGATCATCTCATGGCAATGCAAGAAACAATCTTGTGTCTCTACATGAACTGCTGAAGCTGAATGCATTGTTGCTGCTAGCTATTGTGCTCAGTTGCTGTGGATTCAAAACCAGATGTTAGACTATGGATTCAACTTTATGAGTACTCCTATCCATATTGACAACAACTGTGCTATCTCCATTACTGAAAATCCGATGAAGCACTCCAAGACAAAGCATATTGATATTAGGTACCATTTCATTAGAGATATTCATGAGAAAAATCTGATTAAGCTAATCAAAGTTGATTCAAATGAACAATATGCTGATTTGTTCACCAAAGCTTTTGATGAACAAAGATTTAAGTATCTCATAATAGCTATTGGGATGATAAACATTGATTAGGTTACCTCTTTTGAAAACCTTTAAATTTGTAATGTCTTATGTCAATACAATTTAAGCCATGTTACAAAATATCTCTCTAAATTTTCTTAGTATAATTTTCTTCCGAAGAGAAATTAACCCTCGGAAGTTATTTTCCTATCTTCCGAAGCAAAATTTCTCAAAGGATAATTTTCTTCTCGGAAGAGTTTTTGGTCTCGGAAGAAGCGATTGGTTTCAAATCAGATCTACATCTGAAGCTTATACAATCTCTCCCTTCAGAAAGTAATTCTCACCTTCAGAAGCAAAGTCATTGCTTTGAAAGTAAAAGTTGCCTTCGGAAGACAAATTATCTTCAGAAATGTTTTATATTCGGAAGAGAGATTTTACTGTGTATTGAAATCTCTTAGTCCCCACACTGTAAAAAGCAAAGATTTTGTTAATGATGTCAGATTATTTAACTTAATTTAACCTTACCGCCACTGTCATTTCTTCCACTAAAACATCATATCACCTTATCCTAACCCCCATTACCGCCTTTCCACCCTCTTTTAAACGATCCTCACTATTCAATTTCATCTTCTAACCTAAATTTTACCGCCCTTAAAGTTTCCTTCACTCTCAATTCACCCTAGCTCAAACTCATCCAAATTCACCTTTCAGAAATGGCACTCAACCCTCAGCACAACCAAGTTGCATTTCTAGATTCTTCAAGAGATGTTGATTTCTCAGAAATCATCTCCTTTCTCACCTAATCATCTTACTACACAACCCTTACCGTTAATCCAAGTGCTTACTCCAATCACATGGCCGAATTTTGGGATAATGGTCAAGTTGAAACCCTAAACGGGGTTCGTGTGATTAGAACTCGCATTTGTGGACAAGAGTTAGTCATTACCGAACAATTTATCAGGGAGCATCTCGAGCTTCATGATGAGGGAGCTCCAACAGAATTCCCCAAAATAGATTTAGACAACACTTACATCCTCAAGGGATATGGTGGAGACGTGAGCAGGTCGACTGTCTACAAATTTAACTTCTCCTACAACTGGATGTTCCTATTGCATGTTGTCATTCACTGTCTGTCAAATAAATCTGGGGGATGGGATCAAATCCCCTATGAACTAGGATGCTTAGTTCATGGACTAGTGAGAGGCCTCCTCTTCAATTACTCAAGATTTGTGTTGGCCAATCTGATTGGGAATCTTCAGAGGGAAACATTCTTTATGTATCCTAGATTCATTCAACACATCATCAACTGTGAGTTGGACCAAAGTCAGCTTGTTTGTGTAGCTGCTCTGAATGTCCCTCACATGAGGCCTACTATCTTCAAGACCTTAAAGAAGTTATCTACCAACTTCACTAGAAGGTACACTTCTCTACTTCTAGGTATAATTGAGCATATAGCTCCTGGTGACATCCCTGGTGACCCCACAGGTGATGAATCCACACCAGCAACTACCTCCATAACGCCAACACTGCCTTCTCACCCCATCACCATCACATACCAGAGACGCCCTAAGTAAACCCTTGTTCAATCTACTCTGATTGAACAAGCCCCTCCTGTTCTATCCAATAAGACTATAGTGGAACTATGGGCTCCCACTCAGTCTGAGGTCTTACCATCCTTCTCATTTGACCTCAATATGGTTCCTGAGTCTCCTCAGTCTCAGATCCCTAAGCCCCAAACCCTAGCCACAAGCCCTCAGAGTGACTATTTACACTCTTCTGAGTAGCCAACAAGGGACAGCCCCTCCAGAGGCTCAATGCCTGTAGACATTGACCAAGGTCCCGGGTTAGTAGGTCTAACCTCCTTACTTTCAATGATCTTCTCTTCAAAACTGATGAAGAGATAACATCTATCCATGACAATGAAGTTGATCTACACCACCCTCTCTTAGATCAACAGAGCCTAGAGAGATCCCTTATCTCTAGCCTCCATCAGCAACCCATAACTAAGGTGAGTCCCAGTGATGTGGAGGGGACTCATGCAGATTCAGCTGCCACTACAGAAGGTGCCTCACTGGACCTTATGGTTAGTGGTAACATCTTTGAGACTGAATCTACGGCAACCATACCTTTTGATGACTTTAAAAGATACATCATTAAGTAGGGGAAACCAAGGTGCCAAGAAACCACATCTGGTGGTGAGGCTTAGCATACTATGTATGTTACCTCATCTCCCCATGATTCTTCAAAAGAAGATGAGGGAAGCATAAAAATCCTTCAAGACCCTTTTTCTAAAGTCTCAATCCTTGAATCCTTGGTTAGGACTTTAGAAGAAAGGTCTGCCACTCAGCAACTTGAGATTGACAATCTTAAGGCTAAACTAGCTTAGAAACGGATTGAGAGATCTGTTAGGCATGTACCTGTTAATGTCTCCTTGACCTCTTCCTCAAGCTCATCTAGCTCTCAAGCTAATGCTACCAAAAAGGGGGAGAGTGTTCAGAGACAAACACTTGAGGACCCACAGAGCCAAACTTCAACTTCAACTTAAATACTTTCAACTCCTATCAAAACTTTAACCGAGCCATCCCAAGTTGTACTTCAAATCAACCAAAGGATGCTCAGATATCTCTACAGACTCTTTTCCAAGTTTCTGTTGAGATCCTCTATTGATCAGCCAAGCCCTGATGCTACCATGATGTACTTTGGAGCAGAAGAGCTTCAGAGGCTTTGTGCAACTTCTACTACTATGGAGAAAGTTGGTCAACCTAAGGTCCAAATGAAACCTGAGATTCAATTCAAAGGGGAAATAAGGACTGATGGCCTAGCAACTAAAATAGTTGGGACATAATCTACACCTCCTCAAACTCTGAAGCAGAAGTTAAAGCCTCTGAAGAACAACCAAAATCTTCCGAAGCCGAATGGAAGCTGCAAAAGGACTATTTTCTTTGTCCGAGGATCTAACATCACAGATGCAATCCTAGAACTTGCATCTGGGGTGAATAGTGAGGACTTTCTGGATCTACCTTTAGCCCAAACACCTTCTCTGCCTCTTTTATAATAAGAATCCTCTCTCCAAGAACCACCAAAGTTAAGCTCTTCAAAGGATAACAAAGGAAAGAAGAAGATGACTGCGGAAGAGGTTCAGGAAGAAGAGAAGATTGAGAAATTAAAGAGAAAAGGAAGACTTCCAACAGGGAAGCTGCTAGCTGCCAATACAAAAGCAGCAACAACCAACCAGGAGGCTGTCTACAACAAGAAGATAGAAGAGGTCATTGATTATCTCACTAGAGGCGTTGGTGAAACTGGAAAAGGCAACAAGGTTGCAACATGAAAAAAAAAGAAACATCTAGGTTGGCCTTAAAGGAAGAGAAAGAAAAGGAACAGAAGGGGGCTGACTTGTAGCTTAGGAGGGAAAGGATAGAGTTCCTAACCTCTAAAGGCTTCAATCTTCAAGAACACTCTCCACGTAACAATGAAATGATCCTTTGGCTCTATAACAAAGAGCATGATCAAATGGAGAAAGAGAGAAGAAAGGATGCAAGAGAAAAGTTAAAGGAGAAGAAGAAGGAGGAGGAAGAAGAAGCAAGGGTCTTTGCAACCAAGAAGCTCAGTGAGAAGGCTTGGATGAAAAACTATCTCCAGGCTCATGGCTTCTCTGGAAGGTAGGTGGGTCCCATGTCCGAAAGGACACTCCAACAGATTGTCAGTGAAATCAAGGCTGACATCCGCTTGGGAAAGAGAAAGGAGATGTACAGAAGGGTAAACGACATGACCTTCACTGCAACCACTCAACCCCAACCTGAACCCACACCCTTACCATTCACTATCAAAACTGAGCCTTTCACCCCTAAACCCACATCCTTATCCACATCCACTTCCTCACCTCAACCACCTAAACTTCCCATCCTTCAACCAAAATCACGTCCCATAACCTCTACACCACAACCTACCCAACAACCTTCCAAACCATCCCCACAGCCTTCCAAACATTTCTCTCTCGAGGAGTTCAAAGCAATCAAGACAAAGCTCACCAACTGCACAACTTTGAGCGAAATCTCATGTGAGGAAAACTCTGTCAACATTACCTATGTTGATAGATCTTCAAGTTCTCTTACAAGAGACCAATTTTTTGATTTGTCCAGAGGGACACTGGACCTGGCTGATAGAATTCAAGGCCTCAACTTAGATTCACTCAACGTTGAAGAGAAGAGACTAAGATGAAAATTGGTGACTATGCTGGATACAAAGAAGGAGGACAAGATTCCTAGTTAGTCTCTTGTGCCTAGAAAGAAAATACTCCAGTGGAGGTTCAATGAAGCTACTCACAACTTTGTTGTGGAAAGAGAGAATGGTGAAGTCAACAGACTAAATGCCACCTCTCTACTACACTCCAGCAAATTTGATATTGCTAAGTTAGCAGAGAAACCATTCTCCAACCACTCAAACTCTGAAACTGCTACTCTCATCAGAAATCATCTCAGCAGTCTTCATCTAGCTGAGTTAACTGCAAAAGCCAAGATTGAAGAAGAGTTGAAGTTGAGAAGAAAAGAAGACAAGAAAGACCTCGTACCAAGGGCACAACCTTTCTACAGATAGTAGAGTGTCCTGAATTGGAACCCATAGTTAGATAGGAATATGATTATAGCTCCCATCAACTAACTCTTTTCAGAGGGCCACAACAAAGGGTACATATCATTCAGGGTGACAGACTGGAGTT
Source organism: Flaveria bidentis (assembly GCA_018326385.1). Taxonomy (NCBI): domain Eukaryota; kingdom Viridiplantae; phylum Streptophyta; class Magnoliopsida; order Asterales; family Asteraceae; genus Flaveria; species Flaveria bidentis. The sequence continues at coordinate 10,612 of BJCM01100419.1, forward strand.
CCTGTCAACGAAATATTTGTACAAACTTCTCAGCACCACATTAGGGAAGAACAAGGAAACTGATAAATACTTACTCTCCTTGGTGCTGAAGGTTTTGAGAAGCAGAAACAAGTGAGGTTTTGGTAGCATCAGCCGAGGGGGAGTTTGTTAGATCAAGAAGAAGGCTGGTGCAACCAAAACCAAATTTCTTTGACAATTTTGGTGCTACTTACAAAGGCTTCCGAAGCCAAGTGTGGAACTCCCGAAGGTTGTAGAGTTCTTCCAAATACAAAGTGAAAGATCAACTTCCGAAGACAAACTCTACTTCCGAAGTCAAAGAACTTACTTCCAAAGTCAAAGAACTTACTTCCGAAGATCAAGTCAAAGAAGATGAATTCAAAAGATTGCTTCCGAAGTATGAAGAAAGAAGAAGTTCTCAAGCCTCTGAAGAAATAGACTCTTCCGAAGTATAAGTGGCTTCGGAAGTACTTGTTCTTCCGAATCCATTTAACCTTCAGAAGACACTGCTATGAACCAGTGGACATAAGTATGGTCTCTGACAATCCGCTGCAGACCTCTGAGATTTTGCATGCAAGTATGCAAGTACCTTGAAAATTACTTCTTGTGTTCTTTACTACTTATTATATTGTGATCAACTCTTATTGACTCTGCCTTCATCCGAGTGTTGTTCAAGTAATTTTGAGAGAAAAACAAAGTGTTAGTGACATAAACCGATCCTGCAACAATTGAGCCCTTAACTTTAAATTTTTGATATTTTACGCTAGAATCATTTTAAGTTTTTAAATTGACATTAAGGCCCCCTAAACTTATTTAAAGTTATACATTTTTTATTTTAACTTACTTAAATTTTATAAATTATTATTATTATTATTATATTATTATTATTATTATCATTTAGGATAGAACCTAATAATAAACACAAGTTATAATTACAAGTATAATTATTATTATTATCATTATTATTATTATTATTATTATTATTATTATTATTATTATTATTATTATTATTATCATCTATTATAATTTATTAACTTGTAAATTAACAAGAAATCAAACATAAATGGTCTGTATAATTTCATAAATGACTAAAATGGTCTGAACAAATACATAAAAAAGTTAACTTTTGTTTAACAAAATTTCAAAAGATTACAGTCGTTGTTTTTGTCTTTGTCGTTGTCATTATCATTGTCATTGTTATTTTTGTTCTTATTATTGTTATTGTTATTATTATTATTATTATTATTATTATTATTATTACATACTCATACGTAGTTTTGAATTCTTAGCAGTTAAATAAAAGAAACAATAGAATTCACATGGGTTTGCTAAGTTTTAGTATGCATGTGAGAGTGATTGTAAGTTCTAAAATATAATAGGATTTCTTAAACAAATATTTAAATGTTTACCGCTGCTATGTCATATTTTTTATGTTTATGAACTATTTATGCTATGAATGACAAACTTTGACATTTGTCAACAAAACAAGTGTATTGACCTTTGACTTTGATTGTGTTGACCTTTAACTTTGACTTTTAACTGTAATTTTGTCATATTTGATCTTGACATTAATTGATTGATCATTTTAATGTTGATCAAATATTTTTAGACTAATGGGCATAGAGAGTAGTGTTGGGCCTAGGGTTTTAGTCATCAGGATGGTCACTGGACTTGGGCAAGAGACTAAGCAAGAACGCTAAATTTACGTTAAAACCCAACTAATGATACATTCATGGACGTTGCCTAAACTATAATATATGAACTTGAGTTAGTTCAAAATAATAATAATAATAATAATAATAATAATAATAATAATAACAATAATAATATAAATTATCCGATTTCTAGAGCATATAATAGCTCGTTGGACTGGTCTTAATGCGAGGAATCTGGGTAGCAGGTTGGTATGTGTTTGTCGAGTCGTATCTTTCTAATATTTTATCCAATCGAGGTGATTATTTTTTGGAGTTTAACTTAAAGTCTTGTCTTTTTAATGACTACTATTATTCAACTTTTCATTACCGTTTTGACCTCTAACCAGTTTATTTAAAAGTAGTGTGCAATGAGGTCATCATGCTGAAATATTTTATTGAAATTAAAAATAAAGATTTGAAACTAAATAATCAAATGAAGACAAGATTAATGCTTAAAATTGATTAAGTGACTTTTATAAATGACAAAATTAAGGACCATGATGGACATTAAGGGCTGGATTTCGAGGACTACACCCAACTAGGTCAACTTGGCCCTTTAGTAATCTGTTTGTTGTTTAGTGTTCTATAGTGATTTGACATTTTTATTGAGCACTTTGGGACTTTGCTATTTTGAGGTGAGTTTCGTGGCTCCGTTTTCATAATTAAACATTTATACATTGGGCGGAAAAGTATGCTCACCTTTTTTATGCTGTAAACTTATTCAATATTTGGGACAGTTGTGTTTACTGTTTTGTAAGTATATATTTGGTACATGCTGTTGGGTTTGTTAGAACATAGTGACATTGTTTAACCGTTTAAACTTTCTGAAAAACGCAGCGGAAAGAGGGTTATAACATACTTTATTTTTCTGAAATTTCAAGTTCCAAATAGATGTTATAAGATATGAACAAACCCAAGAACATAAGGATCTTATATATGT
>BJCM01100426.1:0-10605 GCA_018326385.1 Flaveria bidentis
GAATTAAATAATATCATATTATTAAATAATATATTAATAATGTTTATTAAATAAATGAAAGAGACAAGGGCAAAAATGTCAAGTTTTATAAAATTTAATGGATAAATTTATCATATTACCCTTAAAGTGTCTTAAAATTTTAATCAAATCCCTATTCTACCCCTCTTAAATGTGATGCACTCATTTGTAAATGTTGCTTTAAAACTTGTATTTTTGGTAAAATTACATCTCTATCCAAAGAGATGTATTATATAGTAGTATAGATGTTTTGTTTTAGATGTAATTAGTTACATATTACATATTATTTTGTGTTTATAGTTAATAAATTTAGTTTAATCTATATGTTAATGTTAGAAGAGTTATATTTTTATTACTTAAAGAAAAAGTTAATATGTATTGGTGCGGTTCGGTTAATGCGGTTATTCGTACATCAAAACCGAAACCAAACCGCAATGTGCAGTTAATCGTTAATGCCTTAACCGAACCATCGGTTAATTGTTCGGTTCGGTTAATTATGTCCGGCTAAGTCGGTTAATTCGGCCATGGTTTAGTTAAGTCGGTTATTTGTTCACCCTTATTTTGAAGTGCAAACATATGATCATTCTTTGGATAATAGATGTTATATTAATCCGTTTTCCACCTCTTCGTTTCCCGGTCAGGACCACATCCACAACCTATTAGGAAGAAACCTATAACTAAATAAACAATTTGGCTTAACTCTGAATATTTTAACCAATTGTGGCTATAGTAAAATTAACATGTTTTACTTTGGAACAATGAATATATTATTTTGTTCTAGAACGCCGTCACCTAAACTTCAACTATAAGGTAATATGTATTGTGTGAGATTCGTCATCTTACTATTCTGTTAATGCCATTGGTATGGAGAACGGAGGATAGAGCTCCAATCCTTTTAGGTTATGTGTTCATCTTGACTTTAGGGGTTTTTAATAAATTTGTGGGTTTCCTTCAAAGTTTAGATGATACATAATGGTGTGTCTAATGTTTGAGTTGTCGTCAAGGGACATACCAGATAATAGACTTTACACGTTAAAAAAGAAGTAATATGTTAACACCTAGTACGTTTAGAATGACACTTTGTCATCTCTATAATTTAATTTAGATATTACTAGTTATCAACTTATGGTTGCATTAATTGTTATATAATGTTCATAAAAATTTAATTTCTTTAAATTTTTTATTTTAAATTCAATATTTTTATATTTTTTTTTACTTTCAACTTTAACTCCCTGTACTTTTCATCTTTTACAAATTTTTTATTTACAATCTAAATTTTGAAAGTTAACTAGTCGTAACATGCGCGTGTGGTTCAACATTGTTACACTTATTTTTTCTTGTTTAACATCTCCGTCGTAACGTGTGGATACTAGATTGACTTAGTTATTGTTTTTAATATTTAATGTTTCACGTGCGTGGTTTAACGTTTTTACGTCTATTTTCCTTTGGTTTTATTTCTTTTGTTTTTATTTCTTTTTCTAATACAAGCTTTGCATGCGTTGGTGATCGCTAATGGTAGTGTAAAATTGATGCTACTTGACACGATTAATTCTCTCTTTGCAACGCAGGGGACCTAATACTAGTTTAAAAAATCAATATTTCTTGAACTTATTCATCATTTTTCAAAAACCTTAAATCTCACATAATCTATATTTATCGTTATTTTAATTAAATAATACCTCTTTATTTATGGATATGCTTACTTATATTATGAAAAGTATCCCGGGATATTTAATACTTAACTTTGTCTTTTTTTCTCCAGATGGGTATGAAAAATCTTCTTATTCGAAGGTTTGATCTTTTCTACTTAAATATCTCTATTCTATCAGTATTACTTTTATTATATTATTTATTATTATTACTATTAGAGTTATGTGCTTTTCTTATCTCCATGTTATCATAAAAATTATTATTTGATATCAAATATATAAATTTTGCCAATAGAATTTAGAGGTTTATTAAAATTGACATTTGAATTTATTTTCTTAAATTTAATTAACACTGTGAATTTTTTTCGTTTACTTTCTAATCTTGGGGTATTTTAGTCAAAATAATTACAAAATAAAAGAACCAGGTCAAAGTGAAGGGTTATATACATTCAGTTTCTTCTGGTAATCATAACCAGGAGTGGACCTAGTATGTATTCAACGGAGTCATCGGAGAATTTTCTCACGCACATGGAATAGATGTATAAGTTTTTCGAGTAACAACAATGTTTTTTTGAACAGTAACCCCAATAGTTATTAAAAAGTATAAAATCAAAGCTTAAAAAATATATCATGTGACGTGGCTCGTAACGTGACATATAACATAGTATCAATAAAAAACATAAATATATTACTCATTTTTATTGTAAAAAATTATTTTTTAAAGTTATTCACAGTAACACTTTTGTTGCTGGTTAGTAACTTGGAGACAAAAGATGCAAAAAATAAGTGTTTTTTATATTTTAATTATATAATTATATAATTATATAATTATATAATTATATAATTATATAATTATATAATTATATAATACGTTATGTCACATGTAACGTCACAAGCAACGTCACGTGATACCTCATAAAAAATTAAAGAAGTTAATGAACAGTTACGCTAAGACTATTATTACTAACAAAATCGAAAATTGAGATTAATATGAGTCAAATTTTTAGTTGAGATTAATAATTAATAGTTTCAATTTTTCTTAATTAAATAACTAAATAAATACACTACCACTAAATATCAATGCTCATAAAGCTCAAATTTAATTAAATCATAAAAACCAACTCATAACATCATTAAATGCACAATAATAATAAAACCTAAAATACTTCACTACCTAATACTTTGAAGTCTTGTACTTAAAGATCAAAGGCAAGAACGCTTTTTGAAGGCAAGAACGCTTTTTGATTGGATATTTGAAAAGAGATAGTAGGTAGCTCTAAAGATTTTTTCAATTCAAAATCACCAAAAAATTTTATCGGCTTATACATTTGGTGATGATGTTTTTTTTTTACTTTTGAATCATATTATTATTATACGATCAAATTGACCCGACCCCAATCGACCAAAAAATATTTATGTTCACTTTTATGAAATTGAAGTATTTAAGAAAAAATAGTGACTCCATAGTAATAAATTCTTGGATCCAGCACTTATCATAATTATATTTGATTTTATTTGTTAATATCTTTTGGTTTAGTAGTGTTATTACTTTTGTTTGTCTTGTTACTTACACTGATCGATATTTATGATTCTTATTCATGTATCGTTAATGTAATATTGTTTATTTTCTTTTACTTTTTAAAATTTTGTTTTTATTGGCTATGATTTAAACGACATATAGTTTTTTTTTTCATTTTTTTGTTGGTTTGCTACTAACCCTTTTAGTTAATTATCTTTAGATTTTATTTTAGTAAAATTTTAATTCAACTGATAATTTTAGTAAAATATTTGGATTTAAATGATAAAATTTAAACCTTTTATTCAAATAATAATTTTAATGAAACCATAGGGATAAAAAAAACAATTAACTATCATCATCTTCATCATCAATCATCTTCATCGTCATTGTAATTTATATTTATTTTTAGGGGTAAAAAAAGAAAACAAAAACGCTTAGGGGTCCTTGGTTCACAAAATATTTGTTTTAAAGAAATTAGAAATGAATTTGGAATTTGAATGAAATCATTTAAAAATTATGAACGTGTGGTTGGTAATTTTGAAATTTGAATTGGAATATTAAACATCAAAATAAAAAAGAAAGTTACCCTCCCTCCTTTCCTTTTGTATCGGTTTTGATCACTCAACACACGATTTAACTCTCAAACTCACTTAGATACATTCGAATGATGATGTAGAATATTTGAATAAGTTGATAATATTATACTAAGTTAATGAACACAAAAATGATTCTCTAGATACTTGTATATATTACTTTTCAACTCAAAGTTTACAAGACCCTTACAAACATACTAACTAAGTTACAATAAAAAAAACTATATATACTACTATCTATAGCCAGTTAGAAAATCAGAGGCTCAGAAATTCAGAGGCTCCTTAGGGCCTAGTTGATCCGGAGATTGGTGTGGTAGATCAACATCATGGCCCTAATGGAACACGAGATCTTTATCAAACCGGGTTAGTAGGTCAGTGAAGAATATAGGGGTTATTCTTAATGACCCCGGGACCTCATCAAATCTAATGACATTGAGCTAATGATTTGGCTGTCCCTTTTTGGTTGCACATGGGAGTGTTGGGACTTACCTTGAGGGCTAATGGTTTAGGTTTCAGTTTTGGGCTCATCAGGTTAAGACTGAGGAGACTCATATTGAGGTCAATGGTGGAGGATGGTTGGATCTCAGGTTGAGTGGAAGCCTATTGTTCTACTTTAATCTTTTTAGCTTGAACAGAGAGAGTTTGTTCAATCAGAGTAGATTAAACAAGAGTTAGTTTGAGGCATCTCTGATAAGTGAATTCAATGGGGTGAGAAGTGACAGTTGGCAGTGTGAAATGGTGGTGTCTGATGACTGTTAAAGCTTATAGATATGTCACCAAAAACCATTAAGTGCAGCAGGTTGTATTATCTTTATCTTACATTTTCTTGAAGCCTCTGTTCATGTCTCCTAAGCTAATGATTTAATCATAGCCTATTTGTGGACAAATGTGGCTATATATTAAAGATTTTAAATCAATTTGAATGAAACTATGAGTAGAGTAAGTATAGGTAGGGGCACCAACCTACGATTCTGTTCGCTGCAACAATTAAAGCAACAAATTTTCTGGAGTATATAAAAAACATGAGCCACGAACAGACTCTACAACCCAAATAATCATTAATCAAGAGATCCAATATACTCACAGAATAGGCTAGTCATGGATTCATAGGTGAAACGAGTTAAAAGTTAGACAAAGTGAAAAAAATTAGACAAAGTGTACTTCTAGTCTATACCTCTTAAATCATGTAATTATATAATTGTACTAATATAATTCTTTTGTTAATCACATTTGATATGTGATACATTAGTCATTCATAAATAATGTTATAGTATGTATAAAGAAAATGTTCTTGTGTGCGATTCAACCTCACCCTACCACTCTTGACCCGTATTGAAAAAAATGTTCCGTTTCAACGCAAAGCTATTACCCAACCCATACCATCTCATCTTGCCACCTCTAACAAAAACGACATGTGGACTCTGGATTTGGGATGTGGGAAGTACAAAGGATGCGTAACAAAATCCATATCATATTCGTACCCAAAGGGTAGTATGTTCGACCTGTGAAGCCAATATGTACATCAATTACAACATGTCAAGCATTTTAAGTTTTAAGTGATTCATTAATTACACATATGTCTACAACAAACACATAAAAGTATCGGTGATCAAGCAAGACCAAGAAAACTCATGTCATGCTTTCGTTCAATAAAATGCTTTAAAAACTATTGTAAAAGTTAAATACTTCTTTCACATTTTCCTAAGGTTATTTGATTTAAATAAAGAGTTATGAGAACTATAAATCAGAAAGATTGAAAAAACAAACACGTCATATGCGAACCTTATCAGAGCTCCAATGTAAGAACCATCACAAATTTCATGTGTGACAAGTCATATACTCATGACCTTCTTAACACAATCTGCACATGTAGAACATAAGTTTAAAACAAGTATCAGGTACCGTGCATTCATGATTATAATTTTTGAAAGATGATGATCCACCTTAAGCCTCCGGTGGCTGATAATCATGATGCTGACACAACCAATAATCGAACTGAAACTAAGGGTTCAATCAATGACGAATCATGGGTCATATTTATGCACTACTGCACCAGTACACACATATACAAATTAACAAACATAAATTTATTAATTTTGTTAGCATATATTCAGTTTAAGACCATATTCTTTTGTTTTGTCACAAATTTCACCACTAAAACACATGAAGAAAGCTTCATAGTTTAGAACACCGTAAACAATGATAAAACACTATTCATTGAAAGATCGGTGGAGATTGTGTTGATCGGTGGTTCAATGAGAATGTGCCTTAGGTCACCCGACCTCTTCCTCCTCTTTTTGAACATCTACCCCTGTGCATGCCACGTATACACACGTGTCTCCACAAGAACGTATATGCATCCTAACGCATTTAACAATGGTACTTCATGCGTCAACAATGATAAAACACTATTCATTGACCTTCTTTTTTAATGCTATTAGTAATAGTAATATTAATGTTGGATATTATTTGTATATTTTTAACGGCTAATTAAATCGTTAATTAGTGGATCATTAATTTATCCAATTATCTCCATTACTCGAGTACATAACTTTAAGCCACTAAGCTAACACACTCTTAAAAGAAATCTCATACATTAGTTTATTTTTATCATTTCTGAAATTATAATACTTTATGTAGAAAACCTACCATAAGTGAGTAAACCGTCTAATCCAACACAAAATCTCTTTTTTTTCTCTATCACAAGTGAGACTTAAATATAAAATCACACTCTCTTTACTATATAACAAACTAGCACATGCCTGATCATAATTTACAATCGATGAATATTGTCCCTTTTCTCAAAAGTGATTAAGGTTCGGTTAAGTTAAAAGAATAACTTTGTATAACACTTATTAGACGTTTCGTTCTTTTACACTCCAATATTTCTAACTAGTTTTAATAAACTCATGTATTACACGAGTTAAATAAATAAAAATTTAATATAATAAAATTTATTAATTATAAATGATATTATAAGATATGATATGATTGAAATTATGTATTAAAAATGATTATAAGTAACAAAATAGTTTTTTAAAATTTATTTTATTTTTTTTCAAAAAGAAATAAATGTTTTGTTTTAAAAAAAGATATTATTTTTGGTTTTAAAAATTAACTTTTTAAAAATAACCATTTCAGAATATTTTGTATTTTAAAAAAAATTTTATGCTTAATTGTTTTTATTATTTTATAAAAAATTATTTATTTAGAAATAACGTTAATAAATAGATCTCTTTCTTAATTTATTAAATCTAAAAAAGTGTTAAATAATATTATTATTAATTAAGGTAATCTATAATCTATACAACATATAATAAAAAATGTTTCTTAAGACACATGTTATCATTCTAACATATCAAATGACACATGTCATCATTTTAACATATCAAGAATATTCATTTTTGCGCATCTCTCTTATAATAAATACGAAAGTTATAAAAACCATTAATTTGACTTTTATTTTTAATTAAAATATGTTAAAAAAATATATCTATATTTATATTTCTTGTCTCTATCATATAAAATTATAATTATTATAAATTAGTAAACTAAACTATTAAACATCTAAAATATAAATGTAGTTATTTTAATTATTTATTAATATGTATTTTAAATATAGAGTAATAATTTCTAATTCATTATGTGTTATAACTTTTAAATATTCATTATATTTTTATTTCAGCAATAGATAATAACATTTAGAAAATAAAATATTTATAAAACTAATAATTTTGATAAGTTTTATTTATACCACCCATGTAATACATAGAGTCTAACCTAATTATTTAATAGAAGAGAGAGACAATAAAATTTTGGTGAGAATGATTGTGGTGTTGACACGTGTCATGCAATATACCCTTTTATTAGAATAGGAAGATTTTCTATTACAATTTCTTATGTTCCGTTTATTTTATTACTAGGTTAGTCCCCGTGTAATACACGGATTGATTTAATCAATATGATTTCCATTAAATATTGATTAGATAATAACCATTATGAAAATTACAAAACAATAAATATCAACATTTGAAAATAGAATTAAAAAAATCATACTCTAAAAAGTTTTTTGTAGATGTGTAAACACCTCTTTGTATACAACGTTTTTGAGTCTCATTAGTAATGTTACCATTTTGATCTAAAATGAGTAATTTTACCCCGTTTGTAGTCTTCACCCTTGACAAAGCAATATATAACTGCCCATGAGTAAAAATTGGCTCTTTTAAATACAAACCAACTCATGACAATGATTGTCCCTGACTCTTGTTAATCGTCATTGCAAAAGAAACAGTTAGCAGAAACTGTCTTCTTTGGAACTTAAAAGGAATTTTTTTATCAGATGACACAAGATTAATTCTTGGAATAAATGTTCAGCATTACTTCCAGATATTATCTCAGCTTCAATAACCCTTTTTCCAAGAGATACTATTTGTAGGCGAGTACCATTGCGAAGACCATTTTGTTGGTCAATATTACGTAGAAGCATGACCGAAACACCAACTTTTAATACTAATCTGTGATTTGGCAGTCTGGATATTTTGAGACCATTTAGAAAATCAGATGAGTACAATTTTCCTGTAGTTTGACATATGCTATCCGAACTAAGATACTCTATCTCATCACCAGAGAAAATTGAAAGCAAACGATCGTTAATTTCACGAACGACCTCGTTTTTTGTGCCAAAATTGCTCTCTCACGAAAGTACTCTTTGTCTTTGTAGTTCTCTAACATGTATGGGTAAACAAATTGGATCAAACTTGATAATGGATCGATTGAGTCTTTGATGAGGAGTTCATAATAGTTGTCTGACCATCGTTATAACCACCAATGTTGCCCTCTCCTATATCAAGAAGCCATTTAGCAAAGTTTTCAATTACTTAATTGTCATAAGGTTGTCCCCTTTTAGTCGCATATTTTTTGTTAAAGTAAGTAACTTGCATTTATTCCAAATGTAGGATGAGCTTAAAGACGTATTAACAATATCTTGTCGACTACCATTAGGAACAAATGGTAAAATTTGTCTAAAATCGCCATCAAAAACAATAACTTTACCACCAAATGGCATATCTGAAGATACAGAAGTATGTTTAGGTAATACATCATTCATCGTCCTATCCAATGCTAAAATGCATATTTGTGAGTCATGGGTGCTTCATCCCAAATTATCAATTTTGTCTGCTTCAATAGTTGAGCAACTTCACTGTTTGGTTTTATATGGCAAACTGAATCTTCGTTTACATTTAACGCAATATGAAATCGTGAGTGTGCAGTATAACCTCCTGTAAGCAACAAAGATGTTATTTCACTGGATGCTACATTTAATACAATTTGACCTTTGGACCTTATTGTTGCCGCTAATGTCTTCCATAAAAACGTTTTACCGGTTCCGCCATATCCATAAACGAAAAAAACTCTGCCTTTACTAACTTCAACAACAGTCATGATGTCATCAAAAACATATCGTTGTTCGTCCGTTAAAGAATTCAAAAGCTTTTCAAATTCAATAATCTCATTCACAACATCATACAATAACTCCTCGCTAATTAAACGATTATTTGATGAAGACAGACAATCATTATCCGGGTAAGGCATGCATTTAAATGACTTTAGTGTTGAATTATTCCATTGTAAATACTTTTCAATCTTATACAACGTCAAATTTTTTATTTGACTATTTGTCAGTGACAAAGCTGAAAATTGATGAAAAATATTGTGGATAATTAGTTACACAATGACTGTGATGTCAAAATGCTAAAATGTATTATGAAATATATAGAATTATTATAAATAAATATAATAAGTGATTTTTATAAATAAAAAATTAAAAGATGTGTAATAATACCTGGCAACCTCAATATTTTTTGTTGTTTGTAAAGAATGCCGCCAGATAAGTATTCCCACGTACTATTCCAAACATAATACGGTCTCGATAAAGAATTTGATAACAACATTGTGGCAAACAAAGTACGCAAATAATATCCAGAACCTGAATGACTCGCCTCTTTAATTGCATCAATATATTCGACATCATCATCTAAAAGACCAAGGGCATAACATGTATCCCTAAATGTTGGAGAAAATCATTTAAAAACTAACTCTCTTACAAAGATACAAAAAGCAAATCAAAACCGTATAATTTTATTATCCATGTTTCATATTTTTAAAACTGTGTTTCTTGCTCGTAAATTTGTAGATTATGTATATAAAATCATTAAACTTATTTGTTTGTATACGCTTGATTTCTGTATCATTTACCCATCATCTTCTCCACCGGTAGTGGAGTCGGAAATGATGAACGTCCAACCCAGAAACAACAGAGTTTATTTATGTGTAAGTTACATTATTTACACATATGTAAATCATATATATGATTGAACAATCAAATTATTTATTTATTACATTTTTAAAGAGAAATGAGAAATTAATAACAATCTTTATATTAATATACTTTTTTTATTTTTTAATTAAAAAATAAAATGTTTTTTGTTTTACGTGTTATTTGTCACACTCTGGGGCTGGTTATGATAACTAAATATCAACAAACATAGCTGAAACTGTGTATGTTATATAAGAGCAATTGGTTACACGAATAATAATATAATAAGTACATTATATTATAACTTGATATGTGTATAGCTAAATCAAAAGCGAAGGCCATAGGGCTACTTCTATCTATTACTCAACTTCTATCTATTACTCAACGTAGTCGTGTTGTATAGCTCATCATCAAATACTTAGGGAGTCTATTCAATACTCCCTTTTATAATTAGACAAATACTTGATATACATACTCAAAACGTCTCAACTTAAAGTCGGTGAACTCAAG
>BJCM01100436.1:0-13281 GCA_018326385.1 Flaveria bidentis
TAGAAAGTTACAGACTCAAGACCTCAATGTACAGTTACCAAAAGCATGGACCTTTTCACCAACTCATGTAAGTTGGTGACTTTACAGAGTTGCAGCGGAAAGGGGTCCAGCTTTATGGAAAAGTACATCAGATAAAGCATGTTACTAAAAGTCTTCGAAAGAAATCTGTCTTCAAGAGTTGAGGCTTCGGAAGACTTTGTCTCTGAAGCTTCGGAAGACTTCATCTTTGGCTTCAGAAGATATTGGTCTTGGCTTCGGAAGATTTTACACTTAGAATATTTTTCTGTTGCATGTGTACAACTTCCTAAGCATTCTTCTTCAATGCACTTGTGCAGCATGCAGGATAGACTTTGAAAGTTTGGGTTGCATCAGCCTCTTCATATATTCTCTACAAATTCCATCACCAACAACATCATATCATCATTCTTCATGGATGATGATTTCATTATCAAATCAATAAACATCAATCATTAAACACTTTTTGTGTTCATCATCACTATTATTTTAGCATCGAATCATCAAGTTTTGTTATTATCAATATGAATCCTAAGATCCATGCTCATTGTTCCCGTTCATATCAAAAACACACACAACTTGATATCATTACGTCAAGTTGTAACACATGTCGTTATAACATCAAACGTCCATGTATTTGAATGCTTATATTATATGAGCTTTTGGTTGGTTATAAGATGATTTCAAGCTGGATTTTTTCATATATGATTCATTTAATATATTTAAAAGACTTAAAAACATGTGTAATATGCAGTTTGAATAATAAATATATAAAAACTGTAAATGGTCTAATACTTGCTATAAGTTATTTTTTATTACTTATTTAAATATACTATTTGTTAACTATTATAATTTCAGTTGTATGTTATTGTTGCTTGATTATTTCTTATGTGTTATAAGTTATTATTGTAACAGAGATAACTTAGTAAAATAATAATCAAGTTTTAACATTGTTTTAATTATACAAATCATAAATTTTTTTGTACCAATCAGGTTATTAAAATTTATTCTGACGTTACAATCTAATATGTTTAACATGAATAATATTGTAAAAAAGTTAAATATTTATAAATTAACAATACATACCAAAAAAACTAAATTATTTAAAGAAATCCATGAATTAATTAAAAAAATACAAACAACATGAGTGATCTAATTGAAACATTTTTAAAATTTTAATAACCTGAATAAAATAAATATAAAAATTAGTGAAAACCCATTAACACTTACTTACTATTTTGTAACTTTGTGAAGTTTTTTCTTTGTATTATCAAACTAGTGTGTGAACCCGCGCTTTAAGGCGGGTTGTTAAAATTTATAACAATTTATTTGGATTACTTGTACATTAGTATTCTGATATGGATACAACTTTGTTTTGGAAAAAATCACGTAACGTTAATATAGTTTAACACACCATAATGAAAATTTTAGATTTTATAAATCATCATTTTTTGTGCTTATAAGAGAAAAATGATATAATATTCAGATGCTGAAGCAGTTTTAAAAGCTTGTATATTTTTAGTTTGATAACTTCTATATTATTACACAATATTACTTATTACTAAAATTGTTTTTATTTTATAAATAATTGTTGTTGCTGCTATTGTTGTTATTGAATTCAATGAATTCATATGGATTAAAAAAAATTAAATTAAAATCCATCATAATATTACCATGCAAACCATATAAGTGTTTTAAGGTCATGATAAAATTATTATATTAACATCCTAAAATGTATTATAAATAGTATGATTATATAGATATTCATTATTGTTTTCTATATGTTATGTATAATGAATTGGCTCACGTGATGAGGTGATGCGCAAGTGCTACTGATTCTAATTTCCGACCAGGCTTTAATACTGATTTTATTATTATTATTATTATTATTATTATTATTATTATTATTATTATTATTATTATTATTATTATCATGATTATTACTATCATCATCGCCACCGCCACCGCCACCGCCACCGCCACCGCCACCATCATCATCATCATCATTATATTATTATTATTATTATTATTATTATTATTATTATTATTATTATTATTATTATTATTATATTATTATTACTATTACTATTATTATTATCACTATTATTATTATTACTTAATTAATTTAATAGTATTAATTTAAATAGTAAAAAATATAAATATAATGTTAATTTAAATTATTATAAATAAAGTAATACTTAATATAGTAAGCATATGCATTAACTCATGTATTAATTAGAATAAGTTTATTAAATGAGGATAATATAAGAAACACTTACATAAAACACTTGTATCATATGTTTAAATAGTTGGTTTTGTATTATATAGTAGATATATATATCATCTTTTAGTTATCTGCTATGATCATTTTCGTTGTTTAATTATTCATTGTTTGTGATATGTTATTCAAACAATTATTTAAGTAATATCGAAAATTAATTAAAATATGTATCATTCATAAAATCTTTTTTTATATTGACTCTTTCTATAGTTTTATGTGTGTATACTTATTTAATATATAAATATTAATTTTAAATATATCATTTTGTAAGCTAAAAATTACAAATTATCTACCATTTCTATTCAATTTACCATTTTATTAATTATATTCTGATTCTGATTATAATATAGATATATAAGAGTAAACGTATTTCTACCAAGTTTATGCTTCTAAGTGTTGTCAACAAGAAATGCTTGGATCACAAGATTACCACATAAAATTAACAAAACTTTACACACTCAATAATCTTAACTTCAAAGCAACAAAACCATACCCTTTGAATCAAACAAAACCCTATATAAACCCATACTCCATAACTTCTTTCATATCATTCATTCAACAACATCAAAAATGGCATTCCTCATTTCTTCAAAAACAACTTCACTTTTGTTCATATTCGTGTCGGTTTTCGCATGTTCAGCTTTAGCCCACGAGTTCTCAATCCTCGGGTACGCACCCGAGGATCTAACATCAATCCATAAGGTGATTCACCTATTCGAATCGTGGGTGGTTAAACATAGTAAGTTATATGAAAGTCTAGATGAGAAACTACATAGGTTCGAGATCTTTATGGACAACTTGAAGCATATCGACGAGACCAACAAGAAAGTTAGCAACTATTGGCTTGGGCTTAACGAGTTCGCTGATATGAGTCATGAAGAGTTCAAGAACAAGTTCTTGGGGCTCAAAGGTGAATTGCCCAAGAGGAAAGACGACGCTATTGAAGAATTTAGCTATAGAGATTTCGTGGATTTGCCAAAATCGGTTGACTGGAGAAAGAAAGGAGCAGTTGCCCCGGTCAAGAACCAAGGTCAATGTGGTAAGTATAAAGCTTATAGTGCAGTTACACGTTTGTTTTTGTCAAATGTGACATTTTCACCTTGTTTTTAACGCGTTACACAAACGTGTACAGGCAGTTGTTGGGCATTTTCGACGGTGGCGGCAGTTGAAGGTATAAACCAAATAGTAACGGGGAATCTAACTGAGTTGTCGGAACAGGAGCTAATCGATTGTGACACGAGCTTCAACAACGGCTGCAATGGAGGTCTCATGGATTATGCATTTGCATACATCATTAGGAATGGTGGACTTCATAAAGAGGAAGAGTATCCTTATATCATGAGTGAAGGCACATGTGATGAAAAGAAGGTAAACTTTTTATAACTAACAAAAAAAATACGGAATCTAAAACTGATCAAATTTAACCGATTCTAAGAGAGTTGGTATGGTTGTAGGACGTGTCTGAAAAGGTGACTATAAGTGGTTATCATGACGTACCACGAAACAACGAAAACAGTTTCTTGAAGGCACTTGCAAACCAGCCAATTAGTGTCGCCATTGAAGCCTCTGGTCGTGATTTCCAGTTCTACAGTGGGGTAAGTCTACAACGAGTCATATACTTATGAACGTGTTGATTTGAGTTGTGTTTTTATCTAGCGCAGATAAACAAAAACTTTTGGTCAAAGAGTAAAACATCTTACTATCATTCTGCTGAAATGAAGTAGTTTTACTTGTGATATTTGTTAGGTTTAGAATCAAACCCATTTTGTCTGACTTGTATATGTTTCCCATTGATTAATGATTAGGGTGTGTTCGACGGGCACTGTGGGACGGAGTTGGATCATGGAGTAGCAGCGGTTGGATACGGAACAACCAAGGGTCTAGATTACGTCATAGTGAGAAACTCTTGGGGGCCAAAATGGGGAGAGAAAGGATACATAAGGATGAGGAGAAACACAGGAAAGTCCCAAGGGATGTGTGGCCTTTACATGATGGCTTCTTACCCTACAAAACAAAAATAAAAATGTCCCTACATCCTATAAATGGTCCTAACTTTCAATACATATCTTCACAAGTATTTGTAATGTTTTCATTTCCTGCTTAATCAAGTTCTTTTGTTGTTTGATATCTAGAATCCACTATCTACTCGTACGATTTGACTTGTGTTAGAGGTCAAACAGGTTAAATGGATAAAAATAACGCAAATACCATTTAAAATGCACAGAAGCTCATATATTTTTTTATGGATTTCAAACAAGTTAAATAAAAAAGAAGCTAAACGGAGAGCTAAGTCAAATAGGTCAAACGAGTCAAACAAGTTTAAAAGTCAACCAGATTCGGTTACTAATGCATACTCCGAGGTCTAGATCATCGACGTAAAATATCGTTTTGTAATAATAACTAACACATTAGTTATATTAAAAAACATTCTATTAGTGGTTCAACTGTATGTGGCTTGATCCTTTCTATTTTCTACTTGTACTTAACGACTTGTTTTGACCCAAATCTGTTTTGACCTGTTAGCATACCGTAAATGGAAAGTACAATTTCCAGATAACCTTAAAAGACAAACCCAAGTAAACTTGTGCAGAGACTACAAAATGATCAACAGAAGGGTTAAAGTTGCAAAAAACAAAATGCCACGCTAGCCATAATCATAAACATGTGACTAAATCAACAACCAAAACTGTGCTTGTTCAGCACCTGGTTGACTCAGACAAAACAGAAACAACAAACTAGACGGAACTAGGGATAGGGGTACCCGAATTGTTGGGCACGCTGTGTTTCATTACCACGACTTGCAGTATGCCGGTTTCACTGAATGTGGGTGCGACCAGCCTCGGGTCAACCCGACCCGGCAAGTTAAAGGAGACGTTGAAAGGTTTGGATGGGGTTGTTTGCTGGACTTTGGGCTTGTATTTTTCGGTAGCATTGTTGTTGATAAATTCACTGTCTTGTATGACTCCTTTGATTTCAACATGCCCATCAACCCATATATCAAGCTTTACATCGCCTGTCATGATATGAAAATAAATTGTTTTAGTTGAATATTTTATTCTTAGGGCATTCAAATATAGGGGTGACAATTCCTGACAAGACATAAAACATGACTCAAACCTAAAATGAAACGAAGAGAGTTAGGGCTGCATCTAAAAGAGTTCAGGCTGTAAACGGTCAATCCATCTGTGTGCTATTAAATATATGGGGCATGCTCAGACGGGATTGTGGATAATCAAATTCAGAAGTAAAGAGGTTATTATTTATAAGTTCAACAAGCCAACTATTATAACCCAATTAACCCGACAACCTATTTTTTAGATAACTAGGTTACACATGTCACATACAGATTACATGTTCGCAACCTTTCTCACATGAGAACTTTCTACAAATAATTTACAAAACCTAATGTAAATTATTTTTTAGAAGTCTCGTGTCAAAAAGGTTGCGAACATGTTAAACTCGTAAATTTTCTCTCTTTGATTACAAAACTTAACATATTCTTTTCCAACCTTCCATTTTGAATGAAATCAAGTTGTGACATATCTTTAAATAACCATTCTCTCTCTTCCTCATCAAACGTAAACTACATTTGTCTACTCCACATGTTGTAGTTAATTGTTTTAATTTGACCAAGTGTTCATTATCACAGCATGACACTATAACTCCAGATAATATTGAATTAGGTGTTTTTAAGAAGATTTCATGGAGATTTATGGACAGAATCTCAGATTTTGACAACCCAAAAATGGAAGAGATCATTTGTAAAATAAACGTCTTATTTCCTCACATTACAGTCATTGGTGTCTCATCAACATCTAGTATTTTGTTCATGCGGAGGTTTGTAAACAACTGATTGTCATATTAGTGTAAGTATAAATGGTAGATGAGTGCTTACACTGAGGTTTACAGACACCAGGTAGGGAAACCTGAAAAATGTAAGCACGGCGACTTTCACCTATGTCAACCAGGCCAAGCGACAGAGCGTTCTCTGCATCCTTAACTGTACCAACCAACTTAAGCGGTGGCTTTGGTTCCATCAACATTGCTCCATGGGCCTCGCTCATACTTCCTGAGAAATTAACATGTGTATAGCATTAGGGCTGCATTAATAGTTCCAAAATGGATCTTTAATAGTGCATGAATGAATGTTTGTTTGCATGCATGCATGCCTAGTCATAGCTCATAAGTAGACACAGTGAACTTCTTGAACAGTGAGAGGAGATATATGTCTATAAATATAGAAAACACACCTAAGAGTGTTACACATACCCAAATCTAAGATTTTAAGGGACTAACAAACAAGATATCCAACTTCAACCAAACAAAAATGTTGGAAGATTAACAAACCGTAAATAGAAGAGAAATATAAACTAAAATGTGTGATGTCAAGAAGAAATGACAACAAGATGGAAAATTAACATGTATGACAAAATCGAACAAAAGACCACCAGTCGTACAATTTCTTAGCATACATCCACTTCAATAAATCTTCATCTGCTCAATTTCAGTTTTACTTCCTATTGAAAATATATCAGTGATGGTGTTTAGTTTCCAAGTAATATGGTTTCATCATTATCTTGTTGTCAATCAGTATTAGTTTTATGATTAACAAGAGTTTCAAATCAGAATGGTTTAGAAATTAGATAGCAACTTCAGCTGGTTTCCTATGTCTATATATCCACTTGATATTATATTATTAATTACATACAGAAAATAATATTGTACTTCTCTCGAGTTTTATAACCAGCCTTATAAACAATTCCATCTAATCCCAACCAAACATGATTTTCAATTCCAGTTCCAATGAATCTATGAACTAAACGCCCCCAACGGATCCTAGGTTATCCAGGTGTAGTGTAGGGCTTAAATACACTTGCCCCTCATTACCATCCACGTGATTTGCATTTCAAACAAATGTGATTCACTGCGTATTATAAGAAATAATTGACACCAAAAAAGCACTCCCTAGAATACATGAAAGCAAAGAAAACAATCTGGCTAATTAAAGATACTCAAAGAACCTTCAGTGTTAGTGTGTTCTCTTCGCAAAATTTTGTCGAAAATCTACTAGTATGTTGATTGTTTAGATATGATATAAAAGGTAAATTTTAAATATTTGGAATACTAAATTGTCTCATTTCATTCTTATCTCACGAGTATGCGGTATCTTTTCATTCATGTCACCTGGGTGCTCAAAACCCATTATTGCTTGTTCTTCTCCACACGAAATCAATTTCTTACCGGAAAGTGTCTCAAAAGCATATCATATCATTGGATTTTCTCAAACAGTTTTCGGTGTCTTCTTTACAATGATAATTAAAGACGCATGCCTCTCACCAAATTCAGAACATATTTGAACACCTAAAAGGTAAGTAGGTAACAGTCCACACGACTTCTCAATCTAAAATTCAAAATTTAATGCTTATAGAAGTTCTTATTCTCACTTATTCATTCCCCATAAGTTATGGAGAAATAACATAAATCCAGTTAGCTTCGCATCCTACTAATGAATTACTTTAGGGCAAGGCTAAATGCATCTCTGTTACTGAGCATACCCTCTTACTCATATGTTTTAGAAAAATGTGTATACGTATAAGGCCTTCAATATGCCCACATACACCTTTTTTACTTTGTATACGCCATATAACGAATTGCATAAGCCATATACAACTCTTATAATTATGTATAATAAGGGGTATATTGAGTAAAGGCATACATGCGGGTTACGTTTAGGACAACGGTTACTTTGGATATCAAAAAGAATTTGAATTAGGTATCCCACTAAAGAATAAGTAGACCACCAAAAGAAACCATGATCCACATTGGAACACAAAATCATATATTCAAAAGTCATTCTATTCAGCTACATATTCCCTCATCTTACAAAAAAAAACACAACCCATTCATTTTACTCTGTCACTAAAAAGATCAGGTTAAATTTTTAGTAAATAAGGTTATAAATATAATCAAATCAAAGATTCATTATTTTGGCTGTTTATTTAAATAGTAAATACTCAAACAAAGTAGAAATCCTAATTTTAAAAACTTCTTTAAAGAAGAATTTAGCAAGCAACAAAACTATTATTCACTCAAAAAAACAACTTATCTGCAATCAATTTTGAGTTCAATTGATACTAATAAACAAACACACAAACTAATTGCCTAAGATATCAAATTTCCAACAGATATCATCAGATTAAAACAATAATATCTGGGATATCTTTAGATCTACCCAAAATCTCCTCACAGATTATACAATCAACAACACAGATGAAGTGGTATTAACCTAAGTAGTCCGATTAATCAGGTTCAAGGAAGCTGAGACGAATTCTTGACGATACGCATTCGATTCAAGCAAAACTACAACTTCTGAACCTAAAAAATTGTGGAATATGAGCAACAATTTGTTTTGAAAGAAGAGATTTACAGAGAGATGACATGAGACGAAAAGATAATGCAAATCGGATCAATTTAACATCAAAAAGTGAAGATTAATGGCGAAAAATCATACCTTTGATTGATTGCTGAACTGTGTTCTTCAAAAATCGAGCTCTCTCGAGTTCAGTAGACTTCTACAAGTTCATATATGTGCTCTATGAAGACTCATAGTTGCTTAACTATATATATAATTGATATTAAATGTAACATTCAAAAAAGATTTGCTACATAAAATAGTGGTACATGATGATATATTTAAGACTTTATTAAAAGAAATGTTTTTAGGTTGTATTAATAGTTTTTTTTCTCATCTATAATAGATTTTGTCTTGATATTAGGTGTGGGATTTAGAGATGGATTGATGTATACTTTTTTTTCGGAGGTGTGTGACACTAATGCCTTAAGTCTTGTGCTTTCGATAGTGTGAAATATTGACGCACATCAATTGTTTATGGACAGATTTTGTTTCTCGAGTAGCTTTACACATAGGTTTCTTATTTATATATGGATGTTATTATACATTAAGTTATATTTACATCTAGATTTTGAATGTCTTGTTATGAAAATCTACAATTATTATAAAAAATTATCATGATATCTTGCGGCTTACATATGTGATGACTATGCTTATACCTCTTGTTGTGTCACGACTCTATAGACCTTATCACCTTGATGTGTCTTGCGTTTTTTTAGACCAAGTTAGCATCTATTTTACATAAGTTTTTACTATTGTAATAATAAATATATAAATAAACTAAAAACCATATTTCAATCAAAAGTATAACTATTTATATACTTAGGGATCGTTTGGGTCTCTAAATGTTTTGCGAAGGAATCGAAATTGAAAATTTAATTGGGATTGGAATGGAATGTTATTAACATTGATAATGTTTTTGATTGGTTATTTGTGAGTGCAATTAAAATGTTAATTTCACTAGATTGTTAAACATTTTACGTTTGAATGAATATGAATTTCAATACATGTAGGGGAATTTTTCAAGTTCAATTGCCTTAATTAACCAACCAAACAAGATTTTGGATTAAAAAATATTCCAATTCTAATTTTATTCCTTGAGAATTATATGAACCAAACGAGACCTTATGTTTAGAGTATGTTAAATTATTGTTAGATGGATTTTTAGAATGTAATATTTTTAGAAAGAAATACATTATTTTGAACAGCTTTTTGGATCACTAAAAAGACAATAGCTCAACCAATCATCAGATTCCTCTAGTACGAAACCTTGAGGCTCTATGTTGACACGTCCTTGAAAGAAAATTCGTATATCAATCTTGAGTATCTCACATCAACCGTTTTAACTAAGGATCTCATGAATCATACAAAAATATTTCTATCCAATGTTTGAATATCAAAATCTTTACTTTTATTGAAGTGTGACACCGAACATAAATCACGCATCGGTCGTGAACAGGAGAGATTCATGGTTCATAAGGAATGTCTGTCTCTAATATCATTAATGCGTTTTGTGTGTATTGATTATGGATGAGAGTGGAACTTTACAGTTAAGCGTGCTTAGGTGGCAGCAATCCAGAGATGGGTGACCTTCATGGAAAGTTTTCACCCCGGCAACCATAAGCAAATTCGTGAGCTTCTCGTGGACAAAACCAACAATATTGATGGTACAAGGGGTCGGGTGTTACGTGAATTCCTTAAAAAGAAATAAACGTGTTTTAGGCATCTCATATTTCTTACTATTAATGAATATTTGACAATTTGATGCATGATATTGCCTCCAAATATATTTTAAAATTTTAACGTTGGCATTAATAACTCACTAAATGAGTTTTCTGAAAAAATTTAATGTATAAATTTCAAGTAATACATTTAACCATATGCTTTTATGACATAATAAACCACATAGGAAATACCTTCTTTTTCAATCTCAAACTAGCTTTAAACCTGCCACGCATTATGGCGATATCCTATGCAATATGTTAAAGTATAGACTAACAATCAATCTGACTTGTTTTTGAGTGAAATTCTCAATGAACCATAAAATAAAATTGAATTTAAAACATTAAACAAAAACGTATTATACTTGTAACATTTTTTTCAAACAAAATTATTGTCGAAACACAACCCAAGTCAAAGGGTACATAAATAAGCACATTGATTACAATTGTCAAGTCTTGTTTCCGAACTAAATTTACGTTGAAACATAGAGTAACTTTGATTTATATCGTCGAGTGAAAACATTTTATATTTAACGCGACTCACTTCTGAACAAAACTTACGCCAAAACGTATGCACAATAACGTTTTATATTTAACCCGACTTATACCGCCACGTACCTAAAAATATGACGTCGAATGAAAAGGTTTTATTTTTGTTGCGACTCACTTTTGAGAAAAACTAATGCAAAACATAAGACAAAGATGTTTTAAATCCGACCCGACTCATATTGACACGCACCTAAAAATACAAACGTAAAACATCAATTTCTTTAAGTAAAAATTGTACTGAGATAAACCTCAAACAATATAAACTTAAAGAGGTTAAAGTGATATGTCAAAATTGACTAGTTAGATTTAAATTTAATAAATAAATACAATTCAATAAACAAATATTATTATAATTTATGGAGTTAATTACAGAAATAGTCAATATAGTTTATTGAAAATAATAGATTTAGGTATTAAAGGTTTTAAGTATCAAGTTTGGATATTAATAGATTTTAGATTTTCTATTAAGATTAAACAAAATAACCAAAATACCCTTTGAAGGGTTAAGTTTTAATCATATCTCTAGGGCTGCAAACGAACTGAACGTTCAGCAAACAGTTCGTGAATCGTTCGGCGGGAAGTTTGTTTATGTTCGTTCGTTTAGTAAATGAACGAACATGAACAAGAAAATTACGTTCGTTTAGTTAAACGAATGAACATGAACACAAGTCCCATTCGTTCATTTATGTTCGTGAACATTCGATAATGTGTTCGTTTATGTTCGTTCGTGAACGTTCGATAATGTGTTCGTTTATGTTCGTTAAGGTGTTCGTTTATATTTTTAATTATTGTGTCAGTTATTTTTATGACTGTTATATCAAGTATTTTTTTGGTATTTATGTTAACTACTTAAAATTTTTATTGATTTTGTGTAATGTTTGTAATAAAAAATATAAACTTTATTCTAAAATAAATCTATAATAATTTGTATTCGTTTGTGTTTATGTGTTTTTTTGTGTTCGTCATGTTCATGAACAATTGTTTGTGTTCATTTGCTTTTGTTTGTGTTCATTTGCGTTCGGTAAGTGTTCGTGAACAGTTCATGAATATGTTCGTTTTCTTAATGAACGAACACGAACAAGAAATCCCATTCGCTAAGTGATCGTGAACAGTTCATGAACAAGTTTATTTCTTAACGAACGAACACGAATAAGGCCTTGTTCGTGTTCATTCGGTTTGTTTGCAGCCCTACATATCTCTCTTCTATCCAGCGACTACTTGTGTAATTAAATATAAATTAAAAATAAAACCTAACTCAAAA
Organism: Flaveria bidentis; assembly: GCA_018326385.1. NCBI lineage: Eukaryota > Viridiplantae > Streptophyta > Magnoliopsida > Asterales > Asteraceae > Flaveria > Flaveria bidentis. The sequence goes on from BJCM01100436.1 coordinate 12,240, forward strand.
CCACCATGGTTTCTCACATGTCCGCCATCACTACAACCATTCGTGTGCCACCCTTTACCCCCTCCCCAACTCCACTCTCGCCACCCACCATCAACAGATCCCCCCAACTCTGGCGACACCACATCTAATACGAAAACCTAAACATTTGTCACATTCATCTTATCAAAATCTGTAAAACCTAAATCTTTGTTTTGGGTTTGTTTTAGAAATTCTAGAAACTCCATTCCTAGCAAGTTTTGAATGCTCTCCGGTGTCGTTCGGTGTCGTTATCGAAATCTGGTGTTCTTTATTAACCTGATGTTCTAATTTTCGGGATGAAAATTTCTTCAACAGGGGGATGATATGACAACTCGTGTTTTCAGGTTACCATCGTCTTCATAATTAAATCTCTTTTCGATGTTCTTATTATTAACCCTAATTCACCCATTTAAAACTCCTTGTCGTCGCTCAAATATAAGCTCTCTCTTGACAACCTTCATCTCACGGCCACACCCATCCAGAAGCCCTCCACCTTGTTGAAGTTCCGGTCACCCGTATAGCAACCACGACGTCTTTTCTGGCGAACCCCTAGACCAATGATGCACAATCGCACCTCTCAACCGCCGCATGGTACGTCCTTCTCACTAATATTTGAACGTCTTATATAACTCGATTTTGGTATGGTTATCGTGCTCGGTTAGGTTATAGCCCTGATCATATCTACGCGTGTTCAATGATAGCGAGTTGTTGTGTGTTCTTGTATCTAGTGTGGTTTGTGGGTGTGCAACCTACGAATGTATGTGTGTTTTTGTGTGGGGTTTGTATTGTCGTACGTGTGTGTTTGTATACAATATTCGGTGATGTAGGTTTCGGTTTGTATGGATGCTATGCGTTTTAGGGGATGGGTTTGTGTTTCGGCATATGCTTGTACGGATATATGAACTTGGTTGAATGTGTTTTGTGTGCGATCATAGTGTGTGTGTTTTCTACAAAGTGTGTATGTTTTTGTATATTAACATGGCTTCATGTATGTGTACATGCATACATTCATTATGGTTATATA